>JAILXH010269833.1:10224-21576 GCA_023558415.1 Piaractus mesopotamicus | reverse complement strand
CTCCTTCTTTCAATCCAACACCCTATAAATTCACATCCTCACCTTCCGTTCCCGTGACGAAGTGTTCGCAATCCCCGCCGCCACCACATCTCCTCCCAGGTCTAAAGTCTTGCATCAGTCCTACTACAGCTATGAGGGGGGATCTGGCCTCCTAGCTACAGGCAGAAGGTGCCCAGAACTCCGGCCCAAGTTCTCAGAGATCTCCCCCCTCCCTCAATCAATTCTCCCTCATTCTACCACCACATGTTGAAGACATGGTCTGAACTCACAAAAAGCCATAAAAATATGAAGATAGTTTAATGAAGTAAATGATAAGAACTTCACAGTTTTTGTTCTGGGTAATCAACAGGTACATACTGTATAAGACGCTATACTTTTTTCATGTACAATCTTTTCACGTTATATAACTAACTGCTACTGTTTACCCAGACTGACCCCTCAGTACTGTGGAGAACATGCGCAATTTCTCTGATAAGGATTAGCCTTTAGCCTGTTATATAACAGTGTTCTATGCAGTGATCAAGATTTTCAGATCTAGGGTATAGCGATTAGGGTACCATTTTGAAAACGGAACTAGACACAATTGACCTGTCCACGGTCCTCCTACAAATGTGTTCTTTGTGTTCTTTCATGTCTACTGTTGCTAGTTGGACTGGCTTCACAGAACACTGGCAAAAATGCCATTTTAGAGTCTGGTTCAAATTTAGTCACTACACTCTTCAAAAAGATGGTTCCTTAAGGGTTCTTTAGTAAAAAAAATGGTTCTATGTAGAACCGTGAACATTCAAAGAACCCTTTGCATGATTAAAGAGTTCTCTGCATGGTGAAATAGTTCTCCAGATTGATGGAGAATGTGCTGTAGATGGTACTATATAGAAAACTTTCTGAAAAAGGTTCTATAAAGCACCAAAAATGGCTCTTCTGTTATAATAAGCGTGATATCATAACAATAGAAGACCCCTTTTCAAAAAGGTTCTGTATAGGACCATACAACACATTCTCAAGAACCATTTCATGATGCAAACAACCCTTTAATCATGCAAGGGGTTCTTTAAATGTTCATGGCTCTATAAAGAACCATTTTCTTTACTAATGAGCCATCGTTTTTCAAGAGCGTACATAATGTTGAGTTTCTAGTTTTAGATGCTTTGCTACTGAGCTTCTCTATGTTGTTGTAGGTAATTGAAACTAGACTGGTTCAATTAGCCACCATGCTAATGTTATCTTGACAAAAAAACATGATCTGTATCAACAGAGTGTCTGATCACAAGCATATAAAATAAATTAAAATGTGGAAAATCATTTGAAATGAATAACACTTCAAGGTTTAAAAAACAGAGTGCGCTACAGTTTCTCATTTAGACTTTTGCCAGCATTTTTTATTAACCTCACATCTGTCGCTATGAAGGCTCACATTTGTGGCTGGAGCATGGACAGGTCAGTTGATCATGTCCATGACCATGTCATGCTTTCCAGTGACTGGGCGCATACATACTGTAGTCTATGAAACAACACTGACACAATTCTGAATGAGGCTTCTATGAATATGAAACAAACCGTGTAATAGCTCACATGTCATGGCCTTCATGTGGCATGTTTATCCTGAAACAAACACACAGACATTTGAATGTTTATTTGCAAACAGCTGCTGGCCATATGCATCACATACTCAACTCATAGTGTTCTCATCATATGCGATCTGTACCATAAGCTCCAAAAGCATCTCAGCATTTTCTGAAGAACTCGATTCAGTCTAATGCAATAAGACACAGCATTACTGTGACAAATGTACTGTACACTTTTTAAAAAGATGGTTCAGCCAGGCTTCTTTAGTAAAGGGAATTGTTCTATTTAGAACCGTGAGTTCTGTATAGGACCATTTCATGCTTAAATGGTTCTTTGCATGGTGAAATGGTTCTTCAGATTGATGGAAGATGTGTTGTATATTCTTAGAAACTTTTTGGAAAATAGTTCCATATAGCACCATAAGGGTTCTGCTATAGTTACGATGTCAAGCTTGTAACAGTAAAAGAACGCTTTTTGGTGCTATACAGAACCATTTCAGGTAATCTTGTGAGTTCTCTATACTTTGTAGAGTTATTTCTACTTAATCAAAACAACCCAGCTGCAGTTTTATTGATATTACCTGAAATGGTTTATGAAAATTCATAAAGTTAATTATTAATTAGTTAATAAATTCATTAAAATTGAGATATATGTTTTTGCAAATGAACTCTTCATGTATACACAATATAAAATACACAAAATAAGTACCAAAAAAACATTAAATGGACATTTCAATAAATACATAATAAATACAGACTAAACTAGAGACACAGAAGTGTACTGAGATGAACATGTGGCAATTTTAGAGGTAGTGTTCGGTAAACAATGGCATGATTGTTAGTCAAGTGTTCAGTCCAAGTATATAAGAAGTCAGACAGCAGTAACATGGAGAGAGTTTGGAATGAGACTAAAGTGCAGAGTGTATGTACTTCGAGTTCTGTTTGTTTTCGTGATCTGGTGGGTGCTGTTTGTGTGACCAGTTTAACAGCTCAAGGGCAGAAACTGTTCTTGAACCTGGTGGTTCCAGCTCGAATGTTCTGATATCTTCTCCCAGATGGCAGCAGGTGGAACAGGAAGTGGCTTTTTTTTGTGTGGGGTCAGAGATGATACTTCTGGATTTCTTCAGACATCTTTATTGGAAATATCCTGTATGGATGGGAGGGCACCTGCAGCGATGTGCTGGGCAGTTTTTTACCACCTTCTGCAGGGCCTTGCATTCTGCAACAAAGGAGCTGCCGTGCCAGACTATAAAGCAGCTGGTCAGGACGCTCTCTACTGTGGACCTGGAGAAGCTGCAGAGGAGCTAATGTGAAACGTTGACTCTCCTCACCCTCTTAAGGAAATGAAGGTGTCGTATGGCCTTTTTGACGAGGTGTGACATGTTGATTGTCCAAGTATGATCCTCAGCTATGTGAACTCTCAAGACCCTCGGAATCACTCACACAGTCTGCAACTGGAATCTGGATTTCCTCACCGGCAGACCTCAGTCTGTGAGGATGGGCAAAGACACTTCTACCACCCTCACTGTCAGCACAGGACTGTGTCTTATCACCCACGCTCTATACGCTGTACACCCATGACTGCACTGCCATTTTGACAGTGTATGAATATCTACAGCACTTGCTTTTGTCATGTTTAAGGTTCATTTGCTAATATTTAAAAGATACTGGAATGCAAATTCATTTTAAAAGGTATTCCAAACAGTAAAGTGCATTAGACAGTATTTTGGGTATTTTCATACATTTTCAAGTGTAGCATAAAGCAGCTCACTCTTTCCACCTCGATGTTCAGAGGTGTGTGCTTCCTGAACTCAACAATCATCTCTTTGATTTTGTCTACATTGAGGGAGAGACTGCTGTCTGTGCTCCACTGTGTGAGAAGTTTACTCCACTCTATACTTTTCCTTGTTGTTAGTAATGAGGTCCACTACTGTTGTGTTGTCAGCGATTTAGATGATGGTGTTGGAGTTGCCTGGCAGTGCAGTCATGGGTGTACAGGGTGTAGAGCATGGGTGATAAGACACAGTCTTGTGTACCATCTGTGCGGACAGTGAGGGTGAGAGAAGTGTCTTTGCCCATCCTCACAGTCTGAGGTCTACCGGTGAGGAAATCCAGAATCCGGCTGCAGACTATGTGACTATGGGTCTTGAGCATAGAGATCAGTCTAGAGGGGATAATTGTGTTAAATGCTAGACTGAAATCGATGAACAACTTTCTTATGTAGGTGTTCTTTCCCTCCAGATGGTTCAGTGTAGTGTGTATCACGTCTTTCGTGGATCCAGAGCACTGAAGAGGCAGGTCTTAACAAGAGTCAAGCCTAATCTTTCAAAGCATTTCATTATGATGGGTGTGAGTGCAACTGGGCGATAGTCATTGAGGCATGTGACACTGGGTGTCTTTGGTAAGGGTATGATGGTTGTGGTTTTGAAGCAGGTGGGAACAGTATGCTGTGCCAGAGAGAGGTTGAAGATGTCTGTGAAAGTGGCAGCCAGCTGGCTGGCACACGCTTTCAGGACCCATGCTGGGATGCCATCAACAGAGCTCTCATCTGTAGACAGCATGAGTACTGGCTCTTTTGCAGAGGGACCTGAGACTTCACTGGTCAGCTGAATTTGTTTGAGCTCAAAGTGGGCATAGAATGTGTTTGGCTGAAGACCAGCTGCTCACTAGCTGTTTATCGACATAGAAACCACAATTCTAGCCCTCTCATTTAAACCCATATGAAAAAAAAAAAAGATCTCAAATCATAACAGCATTTTTACAGAGTATCAATACCTACAACACTTGCTTTTGCCATGTTAAAGGTTCATTTGCTAACATTTAAAATAAAAGATACTGGAATACAGTTTTATTTCAAAACGTATCCAAACAGTAAAGTGCATTAGACAGTATTTTGGCTATTTTCATACATTTTCAAATGTATTTGATAAATACAATTACATAAATGTATATTGTATAGTAAAATTCGATGTGTAATATAAATGTATTTTAAAATGTGTTTGGTTAATATGCCAAATATATTCTGAAATACATTTTAGCGTTTGGAATATATTTTAACTTTTAAAAAGCCAAGGTTGGCTAACAGAATACACATTGCGGCATTATGTTATCAGGACATGAAAAAAAGACAACTGTAATCTGTTAGAGTTACATGAAAAAGAGCAGTCATCAGATTACAGATACAAACATAGAGTGATAACTTACAGGACTGTATTAATACTCACACACCAAATGCGATTTTTCAGATGGCAAAAACTTTCTTTTTGATTGTTGCGAGATTTTGCAGGCGACATTAACTCACTCCACCATTGTTTGTTATCTCTCTGATTGGCGCAGCAACATCCAAGCTTACAAGACAGTTGGATCCAGCAAATACAACTTTTAACAAACATCAGAAGGATTAGTTTGTCAAAGTCAAAGTCAAAGGTTTATTTATATAGCACTTTTTACAATAGGCGTTGTCACAAAGCAGCTTTACAGAAAAACCTGGGTCCTTTACAAAAATTCTGGGTCCTGGGGCGAAGGGTGACAGTGGCATGGAAAAACTCCCTAAGAGCAAGAGCAAGAAACCTTGAGAGAAGCCAAGACTCAAAAGGGGAACCCATCCTCCTCTGGTCGACACCGGCAAAACAACAATACAAGAGCAATATGAACAGAGAATAAGGTTTTGCCATTAATATAAAATATTAAAATACAGGAAAGGGGAAAAGCAGGTGAAGCAATGGGTCTGATTAAATAGTTTGAATCTGTGCAGCAGCAGCATCATCAGGAAATTATTGTTTTCTGCTTCGTGCTGCATCTCCAAAATCAGCTCAGCCTGGGCTGCTGACATCCGATGCAATGTGAGTGTGATGCTTTGGCTTTTCCAAAATAGAAAGTAGCCAGAAAGTAGAGAAATTTTCCTTTTTTGTGAGGAGCAAATGATGTCTGTGTCACTTGAAGACATTCTGGCATTTGTTTCTTTTCACAAACATTCAAACAAACAACATTGTGCCACTTAACCTGAAGATATGAACATACCTCATCTGGAAGATAAAGAATATTTAAATACTTCATTTCATATAGTCGGTTTCTTCATCGCTGCAGAAGTGTTTTGCTGTCATCTCATGGCAATGCTGCTTGCTTATTTTCTGTCTGTTTTCGCACAAATGCACTTATTGTTTGATTGTAGTTTTGAAAAGATTTTGGCCTTAAAATCCATTCATGGTGGAGGGATAGATGCAAGGCAAAATAGTCCCACATGTAAACATATTATTTCAGATTTTCCACTATTTTCCCATCATCAACATTCCATAAAAAACCCAGGAGACATGTGTAGGTTCACTGGTGGTTTTAGATAGTAAATAAAATGGCTATATTTGTGTTGTAGTCATGGTGACCTCTGGTCCACTGTAAAGAAATATGAGTCTCTACAATCCACCATTTCACACCAAACCACTCTGAATGACCTCAATGACTGGATCAGGCAGAAATTTGGAAAATTCAGTGGAATTCCCATTAAAACAAAGCACACCTATCACTATGGCAATGTTTACACCTTTACATGTCAGTGATGTGCTGAGTGACAGTTTCAACCACAGCATGTAAACACAGCAGTACCTACTTCACTGTTTCTCCTGACTGTGGGAGCTTTGCTGAGCTGTGTTTGTTACTAGCGTAGGCTTCTACTTACAGAGCTAAAGTGAGCTAGGTAAGCAGAAAAGTTCACAGAGGTTAAGAAAACAGAGGAAAAAACAATAAGAAAACTGCAATTTTCAAGCATTTGCCCTATGCATCCATGGCTAGTGCTGTAAGGTATAACTCAGTTCATGACCTATTTTCCCACTCCGGTGAGCTGGGCTAGCTGGCTACGCCACAGGCATAGTTTTAGTCATTATATGTAATATACATCATTTTATTTCATAAAACAGTACCATTTTTTGCCTTGCTTAAAGACATATTATTAAAATTCATTTGAACTTGTTTTTATTTAATATGACATAAGAAAGTCTAGTAATCCAAAAGTAATTTAACTTTAAAATAATCCTTTGGATCAAGTTACTGATTAAATTTTTCACCATGTAATCAGTAATCTGTACCGGAATACATTTTTAAAGTGACCCTCCCTGGTTGTAGCCGAGCCACACACTCTCAAAAAAAAAGGTACTAAACTGTCACTGGGGCAGTCCCCCCCTCTTGTCACTAGGGTGGGACCCCAGGTGTATCTTAGTACCTTTAGTCAGGGAACGTAATTGTACCATAATCCATTGAAATTATATTTTCTAAGTTGTATTGACTCCACACACCCCGTCTCGTCTCCAGGCTTTTTATTTTATTGTTCTGTTTAAAACATTAGGTTATGAAAAGGTACAAATACAAACATTTCACCTGAAAAAACTTATTTAGGGTTTATGATTGTACCTTAAAACCACTACTGTACCTTTGAAGGAACCTTTACATTGTTTATAGCTTGATCAACGAAAAATGTACCTGCACAGAACTTTTATTTCTAACAGGGCATAGCAGAAGATTGAGGAGCTTTTGAGGCTTCAGGCTCATCAGAATGCAAGGAGGACCACCCTGCAAGTTACATGACAGGACCTAGTATCAAGCTTAGATGCAACAGGACCCCCAAAACTGTGATCACCTCACCACTTATACATTTATGAGCATAAATGTGCCTGCCGGCATACATTTATTTATTATTTACTGCCCAATTTCTGCATGTAGACTGAATGAAGCCAGTAATGAACAGAATATCTTAGATGCTATGGAAAAATTTGCAGTGACACCATAAACTAATAAGCTCAGTGCAGGTCACATTTTTAGTCCGCACTGTAAAGTATGTGTAACTGATATCACGCTCTAGATTCTGATTGAGAAGCTGTTCTATAGGCCTCTGTTTCCCGTCCATGTGCAGATTTTGGTTCCCCCTCATGTTCCTCCTCATCTGAGGGTTTACTCTGGTTTCACCTTGTGCTGATAAGGATTAAAGTGTTTAAGCGCAGATTGCAGTTGCGGCAGGACGGTCATTTAGAGCCCGAGCTATAAGTCCCTGTGAGCTGGACTCGTGTTAAAGCGTCCGAATCCCAGTGCAACTCCGACTGCTCGCTTTTATTGCTCTCCTGACTGTGATAAACGAGCTGCAAAAGGGTCATTAATTTGTAATTAGAGGAAACACAAAGAGAAAAGGAATAAAAGCTGCTTTTTCACTGTTCACGAACATTTACACTTATTCTGCACGCCAAAAGTTTGGGGACCTCTTGCTTTTCAAAAGGTTCTTGATATACAGTACAGTTTGCAAGCACTGTTTCCATTAAAATTAAACCATTATTAAACCGTATTAAATGTGATTAAATGTGTGTTGAAGATAATTATATACAGTTACTTTATTAGTATATTATATATATATTATAATTATATATATATTATATAAATATTTTATTATTTAAGTAAAATTGAGAAAATTCAGATTTACGTCTGTCCCCAAACTTTTGACGCGCAGTGTGTGCACACTCAGCCTCTCAGACGCACTCCTTCTGCTCCATCAGTAATAATGAAGGGCTGGATTTATCGGCTTGCCGCAGTTTGAAGCTCATCAGGCTGCAGCATCTGTGCACATCCTGTAATTAGTTTATCTGTGTTGGTCTGCGCGGCTCGTTACAGTATGTAGCCCACAGTCTGCCTCTCGGTAAATCTGTTTCATTTGCGGAAGATAATGAGGTCCAAGTGGCACCAGGATGATGCCATTATTCTTTTTGCGTGAACTCCACACCTGTCGTCTTGTGTGATAAACTGGCATTTCTGTGCTAATAAGGGCGCGCTTCTCCTCACTACGTGTTTCTTGCATTGCTAAAGATTTCTTTCCTCGCTTCTCTTGCTCTCAGGTCATCTCTGAAAATAAGGCCTCTAGCCAGACATACTCTCCAGCCAGTCCTGACCTCCCTACATGGGGCCCTAAGCAAAATTCTACAAAGGGAGCCTCCTACTTGACCCATGAGCCACACAGTCATAACTGACACCCTAGTGCTCCCACTACAAATCTTCCTCCTTTAAACACCAAATCTCAGGCTTATTGTGTATTAAGCCTTATTATTCAGTGACTACAGGGACTTCAGTGCGAACTGGCTGAGCTGTTTTTAGGTTGTAGAAGAGTCTAATAAAACTTTGGGCCTGCCGGCAGGCCCTGGCTGTTTGAGGGGCTAATATGGTCAATAATTTTAATAAGCAAAATTTTATTGAAACAGTGCATTACTGATGGTCCTTTGTCATATTTCTTAAAAACACTTTTGTATCATCATGTATTTTAAATAACCTTACAATGTGACCCCTTTTCATAGTAGCCAGTGCAAGTGAATAACATGAAATCTCACAATGTTAAACTCTCCAACACATTATTAGCACCTCATCGCTACAACAGGGCCTGACTGATACACTGATATAAAAGTCACACATTTTAAGGAGCTAAAAATTCTTATAATTGTTAATATCGGCCAGTATAATTAAACCCTTTAAAATCCCAGGCTTATTACATACTAAGGCTTATTTTTCAGTAACTACAGGGACTGAGCTATTCTTAGGTTATAGAAGTGTGTGATAAAACTTTGGGCCTCCTGGTGGACCCCGGCCATGTAACGGGTTAATCAGTAGTCAATGTCTACCTATTGCTTTCCATGGTAACACTTTATTGTAGGGTGCTGTTCATAAGGCTACATAACACTTATAAAAGCTTGTCATGACAGCTGACATACCCTACAGAAATGTTTATAAATGTCTATTCTAATAGGTGTCATCGGTCATAAAGGTTGCTTTAGCTAGCTTTGATCAAAATTGGCAAATATAACCATAATTGTGAATGACACCTATTGGAATAAGCTTTTATAAACATTTATGTAGGGCTATGTCAGTTGTCATGACAAGCTTATAGAAAAAAATTCTGGTTCCATTGACTTACATGAAAAGTACAGTAGGTTTTTTTGGTTCTCCTGTAAATCAACCTTATCATTTTGGAGATACGAGGTTTTGTTCCAACAGTAGCGATATACAGTATATTACAAAATGATATGAACGTTTATAAAAAATAACATTTGTACAGTTTTGCAAGTAAACATTATATTACAGAAGTG
This sequence comes from Piaractus mesopotamicus, assembly GCA_023558415.1. Taxonomy (NCBI): domain Eukaryota; kingdom Metazoa; phylum Chordata; class Actinopteri; order Characiformes; family Serrasalmidae; genus Piaractus; species Piaractus mesopotamicus. The sequence goes on along the minus strand of JAILXH010269833.1, from coordinate 11,906 downwards.
TTATAATCACAGCCACTGCTCCTAAACACACATAAATGGAGGCGTAAAAGGCGACATTTGCGCTAGCCGAGTCTGTATATTTCGACTCTGTTCTGTTTGACTGAATGGAATTGCGGGGTATAAACATAAATACAGGGATTTTGTAGGCTGTAGAGAGACCGTATTGTCCCACCCTTGTACATCACCGCCTGATTGTAGTGTCAGTGCTCAGTGTGGCACGAGCTGGCAAAGCTGCTGTAGCTCAGTTTGTCAGAGGCTGAATCTCAAACGCCTCCCTCCTTCCTCTATAGTGTGCTATGAAAGTTATTAAAGTCTGGCTTATGCACCCAAACAGTGCACTGTTTGTCCTGTGTGGAATGGTACACATGTGGCTGAATGTCAAACATATTTTGCACTGTTTGTGTGCAGGAGCCTATTTTAATTTCTACCTAGTGTATAAGTACAGAAGAGCAAGTCATTTGGGATTTAGCCAGTGTTATTGCTTGAGACTCGGGCGCAGAGCGTGTTGTTTTGAACAAAACAGTTTTATTATGAATTGTCCATAGACCGAGCTGTCTGTAGGGGTTTTTGTGCAGTGTGATCAAGTGGTTAGGTACAGTGTGAGTATATAAATCGCAGGCTGCATCCGTACACGATGGGCGATTCAAATGTGCAGAGCGAGTTGTCAGTAAAGAACAAGATTCCTAAAATTGCACAGTGTGTGTGTGGCTGTACTAATTGCATAATGCACTGTTTTGCTACTCTGTCCTTTAGTGATAGTACCTGAAAACACAACAGAGAGTGTGCAGTGTTGAAAACCTTTTCACACCAAGACAACAAACAAAAAAAACAAAAAAAACAAAAAAAAAAACAGATCTGATTTCTGATGTTGTAAAAACTTCACACCAAATCCAAAGGTTTTGTTTTTTAACACTCTGGAAACATTGAACGAAAAGAAAAGATGAAAAAAAAAAAAACAGATTCCTTGAGTAGCAGGGAAAATTACTACAACTAAAAGGTTCAAACAGTGGTTACAAACACAAAAACAAGCACACACCGACTGGGATGCAAATGTAAACAAAAAGGTCACTATGTTGTACTAAAATGCTCATTGTCATATATATAGATAGATAGATAGATAGATACGCAACATATTGTGTTGTGAAAAGTTTGAAGTAAAAACACTTCTGTTTATGCATAGTTACTTTATATTTTATTAACTTACAGAAAAAAAACAGAAAACAAATAAAATAGTAATTATGGCATGTGCAAGTCATGTACCTTAACAGTTGTAAAGAACTTAATTAAGTCATTTGTGCTTAATTGACTTTTTAGGGCTTAATTCACTCATAGGGCTGGTTAGGTGGGTCAAAAATGGTAATTACACATTGTCATCTGAATACGATTCCAGAGTGTTATAATTTCTCTGACCCTCCAAACTTTTTGGCCGCTCCTGGTCAAATTCCATGTTGTTGTTGATTTTCTAAGTGAAAACAAGTGAACACGTCCTCTGCAGAGACTCACTTCTGCACTTTTTAATGCACAATTGCTGTTTAGTTCCTGAATTTAACATATTGGGAAAAAATAGGTAAATAAAATGTTGCAAGGCACATTTAATATTTTATCGATTTATTTTTTTAATTATATGTTAAACTCAAATAAATAGAATCTGTGCAAAAAAATTTGCAGGAAATTGCAAAGTA
>JAILXH010269820.1:5957-19527 GCA_023558415.1 Piaractus mesopotamicus | reverse complement strand
ATATATATATATATATATATATGTATATATATATATACAGTCAAAAATATATATATATGTCCTCAATAACCTAGGGGCTCCTTACGCCACACATAGTTCTTGCTGACAGTGAAGCTTCCCTGCTTTGCCCCTTTTCAAGCCACTTATCTACCTGGCCTGAACAACAATGTGGCAAACTCACTAACAAGGCATGGACCCCCGGGGAGTGGTGGCTCGGACCAGATATCTTTGCTTGGGTCAGATATGCCTTGATTTTGCTGAATTTCTTTGCCAGCCCACTTGACCCAGCGCCCCCTGTGGTTTTCCCGGTCAAATCTGCCCAGCTCACTGTGACTGGATATGTTGGCATGATTGGTCAGACCGGATGCTTCTTTTTCTTCGTCTGAAATTCAAAGCTGCCACAATGTTCTGTCGGTTACTCTGTGATGTTCTGCCATCGTTTCCATTGCTGCTGTTCCTTATAAGGGGTTTCGTTCTGACAGCTCCCACCAAGGAGGGTCTTCTAGTCTCAGCTGGGGGACAGCAAACTCACATAGAAACTCATCTGCAGCAAGATTGTAAAAAATGGTTCATAATTCTAGCTAATGATCTCAATAGACAGTATGTAATGTTAATGCTAGCTCCTCAGTGAACAACTAGTGAACTCTAGTTCCTCTCAAACCAATTCTTAGGGACTTCCCTCTTAGAGAGTTCTCCTTTAAAACATGCACTGTAATGATAGAAAGCAATCCAGGAAAGAGAGTGAGGGAGAGAATAATGTAGAAATATAAAGTGCTTCAATGACCTGAGTGCGTCAGTGGAACAGCAGACGCAGGTGTACTCAGGGTGACCACAGTTACTGAGGTTCTGCAACACCACCAGCCAATACACCTTACTCAGAGAGTCCCGGAACACACGACAGCCCACATTTGGCAAACTGTAGGAGCTTGAGTTTGTTGATCCTTGACAGCAAAGGCCTCCTTCTGGCAACCCCTTCAAACAACTTGTGGTTATGTAGATGGTGTTTGTTTCCAGTTTGGGAGACGTTGTGACCCCAAGACCAACAAACATCTGCAATTCCACATCTGTGATCCTTGAAGATTCTTTGTACACTCAAACCATCCTCTTCACTGTGTGTGGGGTCAGTATAGACATGCGTCCTCTTCATGGTGGATTCTTAATATCTCCTTGTTTAAGATTCTTAATTGTTGACCTGACTGTGGAAATGAGCATTTTCAACTGTTTTATCTATTTTCTTGTTGCCATTTTCTGGTTTGTGCAGCTCAACAAGCTTTTATCATACATCATTGCTGTTTTCTCTGGTCTTTCTCATAGAGAAGGATGACTGAGGGAATTTGGTCTGCATATCATCTCATACGTATTCCCCAGTGAAACAGGAACTCATGGCAGACCATTTAAGTGTTCCTCAGGTGAACTTTAAAACACAAAAAAAATGAATGAGAATATACTTCAGTTACATTTCTCTGATGATTATGGCACTCAAATATTCATGGACATGGTTTGACGGTGTTTTGTGAAAATCCAGGGGCTTAACAAGCCAAGCTGGTATTTCATGAAATAATGACTCAAGTAGAAGCATCTACCAAACACCAATTTATTTTAAGCCATTACGGGAACAATGGATTTCTTTTCATTTTGTGCCCGACTATAATACAAAAGTGTTTTTTTATCATTGAATATCTTTTATGAGCCGTCTGTAATTGTAGAACTACAAAGTGTACCTTTGTGGTAAGTGGAGCTGATAAAATGGACAATGACGGGAGAAACAAGAAGGTGTAGTTAACGAAGTGGCTGGTCCGTATTTAAAAAAGTGTTCAAAACGAAAACACTCACCAGGAATGAAGTGGTTGAGGCAGAGATGGAATGATGAAATTTTGGGACAACATTACATTTGTAAGTTAGCAGGAGGACTTTAAACTGGTAAACTGGGACAGGTAACCAGTGTAACTGACATAGAATTGGGGTGATATGACCTGATTTTTTTTTTGAGTGAGAGAGAATTCTAGCAGCTGAGTTTTGTAAATACTGAAGAGGCCGGAGAGTTTTGACCAGAGCCCTAATATAAGGTTCAAACGAAAGGACAGGATCAAAAAGTACACCACGTTACGGACCACAGTTGAAGGTCTAACAGTCACACTGTCACACCAAATTAAATGTGAAGTTTGTGGAATTTGCAGTAACAAACTTAGGGCCAATGAGTAGAACTTCAGTTTTATCAGTGTTTAGTTTTAGAAAGCTACTTTGCATCCATTGTCTGAGGTCTTGAATACAAGATATTAGGGCAGGGGGTGGCAGGTTAAAAGTGGTGTTGGTGCGGACGTAAATCTGTATATCATCAGCATAACAATAAAAATGAAGGCCATGACGGCGGATGATCTGACCGAGGGGTAAAATGATGAAGAGTGGAGGGCCAAGGACTGATCCCTGGGGGGCACCTTGTGTAACAGCACTGATGAAGTCTATTCATCAGGGGGCAGCAAAGTGAAGTCTATTAGTGATATAGGATCTAAACCAGGCGAGGGCAGTGTCACAGGGGTGTTACTATAGACGGATGTTGAGGAGGTTGAGTGGAATTGTTGGTAGATTTTAATTTTGTCTATGAAAAATCTATGAAAGCCTTGGCCAAAAGTGCAGCGAGGGGTAGGAGAGGGAGGCTGAATAAGTTTATTAAAGTTACATGACTTCTTGACCTGACTTGACAAGTAAGCCGTGGCGTCAAAGAGGTTGTACAAACCCAGCCTACTCCAAGTGAAAACTAAATCACTTCTTTCATTAAAAAAATATGGGATTTGTGGCCTTTCATTTGGCCAAATTCAAGTGTTATCGACCTTTGTGGTCTTGTTTTGGTTTTAATTTAATGTAGTAATAGTAAAATGCTGGCACACTATGGAGAAAACGAGCAATGCTCCAAGTCGCCAAGTGTGTGTACCTTCATTAGAAACAATGGGTGCGAATTTTCAGACGCAGCATGTCCAGTGTGCAGTGACCTTAAGTATATTTGGCTACACTGGTGTCAAAAATGAGATGATGAAGCCACGATATGATAAAGATGGACCGTAACAGTGGTATTTTTGTGTAAAGTCTATCTCATGCTTCTATTAACAGCTTATGACATCAATACACTTAAAATTTCTGTTTTGTCCTTTGTTTTACATTTTACATTAAAGCAGCACAAATGACTGCACAAAGTGCTAGGGTACTTTACAAAAAGTTTATTTTACGTCATAAAAAAAAAAATCTCAGCGAGCATTTTCAATAAAAAAAAAAGAGAAACCCCTTCTGAAATGTCATAGCAACTTTATCAAAGTACCATACAGTCTTCTGTACAAGATATAACACCACAAGGGGAAAAGGGTCATACATCAAAAATTCAGTTCTCCCAGAGAGTGGCAGCTGAAAATCTGGCCTCTATCTCATTTCAAATCAAACGATCAGTGCTTGCTTCAAGTAAAATATGAACAAAAATAATTACAAAAGAAACGTCTCTTCACATACAGCTAAAGAAAGTAAAACATCAACAAACTGAACAAGACATCTGAAAAACTGACCATACAGAAAAGGTGAACTGCTGAGATAGTAAACATCAAATAATGCAAGAGAAATAATGAGTCACTATATCTTCCTGGCAGACAGACTTGATTCCAATGCTTTTATCAACCATGTATTAAAAATTCATGAGGTTTTTTCTGACCATGTCATCATTTTTAGATCACATTTTCAAAAATATGCTTCGGTTCTGAGTTTTTCCCATTAGAGATCCTGAAGCTTTGGTTAGTTTAAAAAAGGAGTGGAACAGAATGATGAACCTGTAAAGCTTAGACAAATTGAAGCTGCCAAATTTCTAAAGTTAAGTTCCTACCCACCATAGAAAGATACGCAACTTGATAGTCTGAATATCACAACACATCTTTAATAATCCATGCCATGTTTTCACACAAGCAAGCTCTACTGAAAAAGATAGAGCACTAGCAAAAAAAAGAAAAAAACCAAACAACAAAAAAACAACCAAACAAACAAAAAGAACAGTCGAGATTATCTATCTGTACAAGAGGACTACTTTTTCAGACAGGCTGCAGACTTGCTGGTTTCTGATAAATAAACTTAAGTAAACTTAAACTTAACTCTTGAAAAAGATGGTTCTTGGAGGGTTCTTTAGAAAATACAGTTATATATAGAACCAAGAACACTCAAATGATCATCAAATGAAAACTGTTCTAGCATCAAAAAGGGTTCTGCTATTTTTACGATGTCAAGGCTGTAACAATTAAAGAATCCTTTTTGGTGCTACATAGAACATTTTTTAAAGGTATCTATATAGAACATATAAACAACAATTATCCTTCAATCAAAGAACCATTTAGGCATGCAAATGGTTCTCTGAGTGTTCATGGTTCTACTTAAAACTACTGTCTTCAGTAAAGAACCCTTGAAGAACCATCTTTTTTTAGAGTGTAGGGAGCAAAAGTTATCAGGCTTTACATTTTTATTATGACTACCAGTCTAGTAACAATAATGATTACAATAATTATAATAGTAATAATAAACAACAGTGCCTTGGTTTCTTCAAATGAAGGTTTAATATATACAAATGACTTCAAAACGACCTACTTTCAACAGTTTTCTAAAAAACCTTGCTACATACGTTCTGCAAACCATACCAGTAGTGGCATTTTTTTTTTTACATTTTTTAACGTGTTCTTCGAGTAAACGTTCCAGTGCTACAGGACAGGTTGCTCATGGTTATAAATTACACTTGACTGTCCACTAAAAAACCCTCCCCAGAGAAAAAAAAAGAGAACGCTTGTTTAAAAGTGTCATTTCAAAGCCTCTTTTTTCAAATGTAGAATTACGCTGCAAAAAGGGTTAATTTTTTTTAAAAAATCACAAATTCCACAGCTTGTCTTTGGTATCGAGGTACAGTAAGGCTAAAATGGATTGTAAAGACGTCGGCCACAAATCAGACATAGTGTTTTAGTGCTGTGACTGTGTTAAAATCATCAGGCACAAGAAAAATTAGCAACGTATTACCAATAATTTTAATTACTTGACCCATACTGCGCAATCTTGCTTATAAAAAAGTCTAATCAGATTCAAAAAGACATCGAGTGATGGCATAGTGGTACTGGCTCCAAATACAAAAACACCTTTCATATATAACAGTGCAGAGTACCTGAATGGGGAAAGAAATATATTAAAAAAGCAACAGTCACATAAATTTTGCTTCAACGAAGTTTAAAAACCCTCCTTGCATTTGGTACAAAGGCATAAGTTATGTGGAATCAAACCACTAATATCCTCTATTTCCAAGATGATAACTGCATTTATACAAAATAATTACAAACAGCATCAGCAAAAAAGCTGAAAAGCATCAGACGTTAGATGGTTACTTAAACATGCAAGATTTAAGTATCAACTTACAAAAAACTGCAGCCACCGAGATCAGCTATCTCATGAGCTTATAAATGCATAGATACGAACAATTTAAAGACTTTAAAAGACTAAGTGGATCCTGAATATAATTTAATGACACCGTTTTTCTCTCTTTGTCAGAGATCCACTTTGGCGTTTGCTTCTCTAAGGGGGATAGTAAAGGTGCTCTGTACTTTGTTAGTTTAATGTCGCCAAACAAAACACATTAAAGCCTCAATTAGAATCGCTATACCTGACCGCAAGACAAAGGATTTTGGAAAATCACAACGCATATTCGGAAAACTAACAACCATATTCTGTCACCCTGAAACAAAAAACAAAAAACAACAGTGCACTGAATTTACATTCAAATGCGTACATTATTCGTACATGAATGAAACATAATACCTCGACATCATTGTCTTTTGGCACAAACTGTGTTCATGTAATATAATATTTTTGTACACATTTGAGTCAAATAAATTCCTTTTTTGTCAGTGTAGTATAATGACTAATCCTGGGGCAACTGTGGTGCCATTTCAGCAATTCTTGGCTGGAGCTTTAAACAAGAATTCCATCGATTTTTCAAAATTTCTGCCGAGTCTGAATTGTTCACAGCGGTGGTGATAGGACCCAGATGTGTCTAAAAGCTGCTTCACAGAAGGTTATTAAATTAATTGGTTATAAATACCCTTACTGATGCCATTAGTTTTCAGATGAGGTCTGCCAAAACATATTTTATAAAAATCCATTCATGGTACATGGAGGGCATTGTAAGGCAAATTAGTCCCCAAAGAAAACAGATTTTTTTTTGTTATTACCACAATTTTACCATCATCAACATTAGATATAAAAACTGTAGGTGCAGGTTCACTGGTCACTTTGAATAACTAATAAAAGGCTATAATTCCTATGTATATATACATCAGCACCACTGTAAATAAATCTGACTCATTAAGCTTCTTTAAAGTGTACCATTTCACAACAAAACACTGAATTACTGTACTTACATTTCACCAGTTGAATTGAAATTTTTGAGAAATCGGCAGAATTCTCCTTTAAGACCACGCCTTTCTCGTTTGCATAATGTCTTAAACAGTGATGTCCTTTGTGTCTTCATAAACAAGACAGCCTGGATCACCTAAAAGATTTTCCAATATTCAAGTTATCAATATATAAAACATGCCAGGTAGTGCAAATATTAGATCATTTTGATGATTGTATTAAAAATTATTCTAAACAGCATTCATTTAATTCAATGCCTCAAATCTAGAGCATGGGGAACCCTGAGATGCAAACTTAGGGAGGTTTAATGCCACACAAAACTCTAGTAAACAAAAGTCCTAATCACTTTAAGTAATGCATACTAATTCCTATAAACAATTAGTTTACAATGAGGAGCAAGCCAAATTTTAGATTACGAACAATTCAGTGTGAATCAGATCTCAGTTTTAACAGCTGCAGTACCAGTTGCCTTAATTTTGAATTCATATGAATGCCATGAAATTGACATACTGGGAAACTCGTGACAGGAGACATGATATTTTCTTCTGTTATATATCCGGTGTCTACAGTCTAGACAACAAAGCTTCCGAAAAAACTACTAATCATTCATGTTGTATTTCTCTGCACCTGGAAGCACCTATTTAAAATCTGGTCAAAAGGGTGACTAAATGAAACAGAGTACCTCTCAACTAGTCCCAAAACAAGCTTGTGTACAAAAGAAGCAGGATTCAGAAATTGATTTCAATTCCCAAATTTCTCAAACAGTTTAACAGCATCCCTTTGCCTACAAGACGTGCAGATATTTTTCCTGCCTGCAACTTCTTTTGGCAAACATAAAGTGAAAATAAAAACAGGACCTTTACAGTTATTATCGACTCTCAGTCATGGCACCAGTACAGATTCCTTTATGTGAGACACCAAAACCCTGGTTTGTTTTCAATTCTATATCAGTGCTCTCTTTGAAAAATGTGCATGGGGAGAAAATTACTATGGCAGCACCATAATCTGGGGCAAAGGTCTACACTACAATTACAAAAAACAGCATCCTTGAAGAAAGTGATAATTTCTGTTCAGCCTGGCACAACTGTCTGGAGCCAAGTCCAGAAACTTGATACAATGTGCTATACAACACAAAAGTGTGAACACTTACAAAGACGGGATCCTGAAAAACATGTAGATAACCAAAAACATCCAGTCAAGTATTCAAATATCAAAACGATACAAAACTACAAATTAACCCAACATTTCCACTGTTGTCTGGTCCTTGCTCTCTAACCAGTCAAAGCCAGCGGAACTCACAGTCTCGCTGCAGATCTGCTGAAAAAGTGGGTCATTCTTCAGTTCCTCCAGTGTTGATTCTTCATACTGCCCCTGCTGCTGACTGGGGTTAAACAGAAGGTTTGTGTCCAAAGTGTTCAGGTCATTGATGCTACTAGAGAGTTCAGAGGTCAGTCGCATATCGCCAGGGAACTCAGAACCCCCACTACTCAGATCTGAAGCCTGGCCTGACAGCTGTGAGCCAGCGTTCAGGCCGTTTTCCTCTAACAGGTCCTTAACAGTGCTGTCAAAATGCAGAGGCTGCTGGTGCTGATGTTGCTGGAGGTTCTGCTGCGGAGGAACCTGTAAGGCCTGATTCTGCTGCTCTTCATCAGAAAGCTGCTGCGGCTGCTTCTCTCCTGAGACTGATTGTGCTTGGCCGTCCGCTGATGAGAAGCTCATCTGCTCCCCTCTGGTGGTCTTCATGAGGTAAGCCGGCTTCTGAAACTTGTAGGCTGAAGGGCCAGATGAAATTTGAGCCTGGTGGTTGGCACTGCTGGGGAAGCTGGGAGCGGCAGTTGTTTCCAGGATCTGTGTGAGGTTCATGCGAGCAGTGTAGGATGGCATGTTGTTCATGCCAAGTCCACGTACTGAACTGTCTCCATCGCCATCCATCTTGCTGAGTAGGACATTAGTGATCTTTTTGGTGTTGCTTGACTGCCCACCAGCCTGCATGGGCAGAACTTCGGTTTGCATCATCACATTCAACGGCACAGACTGACTCCTCTGTGCCATGCTGCTAATGCTAGTGTCCGCTTGACTGTTAGCGAAGATATTCAGCACTTCAGGCGTCACTGGTGAATTGAAAGGGGAGACCACAGAACGGGGCACGTTAGGGTTTGGGGTCCCACTCAGGTTGCGCTGCCTGACTGCTGGACTGACACTGCGGCAGCGGAACGTCCCAGACCCAGAGGAAGATGTGCTGGTTTTGTTATCAAGAGGTGCTGGAACAGCAAATCCCTCCTGTTTATTGAGATTGGCCATGCTTGCCACCTGTTGCTGGACTGGGGAAATGGGTGTCAAACGGCTTATGTGCGTGTCGTGGTGCCTGATCTGTGACTGATAAGTCTGGCCAGGGATGGCAAAGGCATGAGGCTTCCTGAACTGATCATCTACCAGGTCCTGATAGCTGGGCAGAATGTTGATTCCGTTACTGGAGTTGCCACTACCGCTATTATAGCCATTATTTATCCACTCCAGTTTAGATTTATCTGGGTGGGTGGCCATCGGCCTCTGCATGGGCTTGACTGGACTGGAAGAGACAATGCTGCCATCGTGGTAACTTGTGATGCTTGAGTTGATAGGAGTGAAAGCAAAAGGGTTCCTACACTCAACTGGGCTGGGTGGTACACTACTACTGCAGTTAGAATGGGGTGTACTAATGGGAGTTTGGCAGCTGCTTCCAAGTGCACTGTCCACAGGGGTGGTGGGAGCCAAGCGAGAGCAAGGGCTCTCTCGAGTCAATCCCTGCCCGCCTACTATCATTTCTGTGGTGGGGGTTGGTGTTGGCGTGGGTGTGTGGATAGGTGTGCTGTTGCTGTGAGCTGAGCTGTAATAAGACATGCTGGGCTGGTGATTGGATATCATGTTGTTCTGTAAGGTAGTCTGTTGACCTTGTAGTGCCATGTCCACACAGCCACCAAAGTCTTGCACACTACTGTTCATTTTCATCTGCTCCTCCATTTGAACCAACTCCTCTACAATACTGTCCTGAGTCATGTCATCATCATTAAAGGGAAAATAGCCCATGTTTGGCTGGGATGACACATATTCTGCCATATCAGTGGTCATCTGTACCATTTGGCTCGGGCCAGAGGGTTGAGCTGTCACTTGAAGAGGAGCGGATATTTGCTTGTTTTCTGCTGTCCCCTGCTGAGAGTACACTTGTTGCTGGGTGCCATCTTGCTGTCCATTATCCCAGAACACACTCTTGAGTTCGCATGCAGAGTCAGCTTGCTCTGGACCTACCTGCATGGCTTGCAGATTTTTGGTTGCATGCTGCTGTAGCAAGGCCTGACCTGTGGTGCTAGCAGGGTGAGTGACTACTGGCTTGCTGTCAATACTGGATGAACACCCTTCCCACCGCCCTTGAGAAACACTTCGCGGCCTGCCAAAGGTCTGGAAGCTGGTATTCCGAATCTGAGAATCCTGGCAAGGGGCAGTTGCAGCTGTGGTACCAGAGGCAAGATTTTTTACACTAGATGAGGATCCTTCCCAGTGTCCCTGGGAAACGCTTCTTGACCTGCTGACAGTCTGGAAGCCAGTATTCCCAACTGGAGAGTCAGAAAGCCCAAGGATGCGGGTTGGAACACTGGAGTTAAGCTTCATCATAACTTTTGAAGCAGCTGAGGCAGGTGCACTCTCTGGTCGGATGGGAGCATCTGACCTGGGAATATTCTTCACTGTGGCTCCCATGCCTGATTTTGTACCTTCAGTTCCTACATCTGTCAAAAAGACTTTTTTGACAGGTGTTAAACATGAATCTGGGCATAAGCCTTGTCTTTTGCGGGGGCTTCTGGATGCCAACTCTGCATCTTTGGGTGATGTCACAAATGCACCACTACCGGTTGGGGCACTGTTCATGGTCTGATTGGTTACAGTCTGATACAAACTTCTTTCTTTAGCATTATTATTGCTGCCAGCAGCCAGATTGCTTTCATTAGGGAGCAACCTCCCGTTACATTTGGTCCCTGTTTGCATGTCCAGTCCTGCAGATATCTTAGCAAGAGGTGTAGGCACACTAGCTGCCCTCGGTTTGGGTGCCTCTTCCACCCTCTGTATGCCCACACCAGCTTCCTGAGTAGTTGCCAGCCTGCCAGTCTCACGCTGGACTTGTCCACCCCCAAGTACAATATCGGAGTCTAACTTCATGTCGATGACAGGTGTTGTGGTGGTTGTTCGTCTTGTCAGGGCGGATGGCATTGCTGCAATGGAGCCGCTACGCACACGCGTAACAGGCTGAAGGTCATCACTAAGGCTAGCAACTCCAGCAGAAGCAGGCCTAGGTGTGTTGCTCATTGTTGAGGTGGCTGCAGTGTTGGTGCTGCTTGGCCCCAGAGATATGGTTGTCATCTTGACAACATTGACGGAGCTGACCTGTGATGTTGGCATAACAGTTTTGATAGGACTGTTGGTGATAAGGAGTGCAGGAGGTGTGCGCAGGGTGATCGCACTAGTTGTAGCCGGTTTGGGCAAAATTTGGGCATAGCGATGGCGGGCAGAGCGATCACCCACTGGACTTGCAGGGACATTCTGAGGGGTCTTGGGACATTGCTTCACAGGCTGCACTGCTTGGGTGACAACCTGAAAACTGACAGGGAGAACTTTGCTTTCTGGTGTTGCAATGGGAACAGGGCTAGGAGACATCAACTGCCTGCTTCTCTGGACCTGCAGAACAAAACAGAGCAAACATGAAAACTGAGAAGAGAAACAACATGAATATGCGTAAGTCCATTTTCAGTCTGTGATCAATGCACTGAACATGCTAATGTTTTTTAAATGCATGCATAAAGATCACTCAAAGTAGAACTAGCTCCAGCATCCTCTCCTTGGTTTCATTTTTACAAAGATAACCTAAACTTTCTTTTCACAATGGCAATTGCATGACTTCTGTTGAATTAGTCTTTACCGTAATAGGGCTAGGGACTGCAGCTACCACAATGCCGATGGTAGGCTGCGGTGAAAGCAGGGCAGGGCTTCCACATGGTATTCCTGTGCCTGAACCAGGCGTTGCGCCCCCATCTGCCCTCCTGGCCTGGGCCTCAGCAGGAAGTGGGGAGTGAAGTTTCTGTTCCTGCTGCTTCTTTTGGATCTTTCTCTGGAGCTGCTGCTTGGCGTCAATAGAGGGGGATGCTAGCGTTTTCACCTGAGGCTGGAATGAGTGGGCATCGGCCATGGGCACAAACGCAGATGACTGCACAGACATCTTAGTCCCTATAGTGATCAAGAGAAATAACCACATAAATACACAGATATTGTCGGTTGCATGCAACATGGACTACAGTTATAGTGTTAACATTGGTTATGGTGTTGATAAACAGACATACCTTAGTGTATGTACAGCATACAAACACACAATAAAAAAGGTTGTTTGGTTACCATTACAGTCCATCCCTCAAATAACACTGTAGTATGCAATTACGCTAGCCAGCTAAGTACTTAGCAGGCACTAAGAAAAAACACATCCATCCTAATAAATTTCTTCTAGAGATGTGGAATTGGCCAAGACTGGAATCTAATTTTTGCTCCTAATATTCACAGCAACTGACCATTTTATTATTTTGACTTGCAGATCTTTGTTACAATTTTATAATGTTAATAACACGAGTGAGGTAAGTGCATTAGCGCTGTATTTGAACGTACCAAAATGTCATACACTTTATACCAAGTGTTATACGATTCATTGTGCTAAACAGCCAGTCGCCTTTTACTTTTGATGTATTACTTTATATGACTTATGTTGTTTAAATAGGCAACTACTTTTGCCAGTTTGGCCAACTGAATAGCAAACAGTGTTATTTTTATTGTAATGCTGGTTAATGGAAAGCAGTGGAAATGTAGTAGTTTGTTTTGTGTGCACATATAGTGTAAGCTTCAGGTTTAAAGTAAAATTGAACAAAACGTCAGTCCTTGACCAATTTTTCTGTGAAAAATTGGAATCAGCCATAAAAATACACAATCAATGAATACATAATTCCGTCAATAGTTATTAAAAAAGGTGATTTTTAATCTGTCTTGTCCAATTTATGTCAGATTCATCTGACCGATGATCAATGAAAGAAATTCAGCGACTTTGTTTAAATTTGCAGCTTTCCAAACAACTGCTAACATGTTTACCAGTATGTGAAATAGTAAAATCTTGATCACCACTTTGTTTTCCTCATTTTGCTCATGCCCCATGTAGCTGTGATTTGCTAAGTTTCAAGAACATCATACATCTGCTTAACAGCAACTCACAGAAAAGAATAAGGGACCTAATTTGTAATAACAATTTCATTGCTCATGTTTATTAATTTACAGTTGGTTATCACTGTTGCAATTTGGATGTCATTGCAAAACCGTAGAAATAATTCAGAACAAAATGTGTGTCAACACTTTACTATTCTAATAAGCTATATAGTGTGATATTATACAAACCCATGTCACTTGTCTGTGTGAATACAAGCCACCAGGGGGAGACATTACCCTGTCCAAATGACTAAAGGGAATCATCAGTCTGGGATGAGTGCCCTGTACCTGAAGGGGATCCTGTCATGACGGTGAGAGCAGCGACAGACTTGGTGCCGATGTAGTGGCTGTTGAGGAGGAAGCGTGCCAGGTCCTCCACACTGTCAAACTGCCGACTCAGCACTTTCTGAGCCCACTCGCACACCAAGCCACAGGCTGCAGAGCGGACCTCGTCCTCGCCACCGCAGCTCTGCCCAGCGGGCTCAAACACCTCACACTGTCACACATGGACAAGGAGAGCATGAATGAATTTTTTTTCAGTTTAGTATTTTTATATAACATTTACATGTGCCTTCATTATCCACTGCTAATCTCCAATGTTAGCTGCTGGAGAAAACTGCTATCACTGTAAATTTCAATTTTTTAAATACTCTGTAGTTGAAGAAAGGTTGAGTGGAGAACATGAAAAAGAGGCAAACTTACCCCATCTCCAGTTTTGTGTAAATCCAGGTTTGGAAGTGAGGGCATATGAATGAAAGCTTTCTTTCTTAGGCCACTATAGCAATATGTGAGTAGGTGTTAAGGAACGAGTTAGATATGTAGATCACTGTGTGGCCTGTATCTGTTTGCTCATTACTGGTGAGAATGTGAGGACTGTAGTCTGCCATGCTGT
>JAILXH010269810.1:0-10772 GCA_023558415.1 Piaractus mesopotamicus | reverse complement strand
TTGTTGTTGTTGTTGTTGTTGTTGTTGTTGTTGTTGTTGTTGCTGTTGCTGCTGCTGCTGCTTTGATGTTGTCATCATCATCACCATTCTTATTATTATTGTTGTTGTTATTATTATTATTATGAAAACACTTTATTTTAAGGAACACATATAAGGTCTATTAAGCTTTATTCATTATAACCTGTGTTAGTACATAATTGGAGTGAGGTGAAAATCACCTTGTTAAAAGACCTGTAATGCAATCATTGAGTATGAATTAATCAACTAAATTCACATCTCATTAGTGTATAATTGGAAACATTTATTTACATTTATTCATTTATTCCTATAACTTCTTGGTATCATGTGACTATTTTTATTAGAACCTAAAAATGCTAAAAGAGGTTTTGATACATAAACTTTAAATCACATACTGAAAAGTTGAAAACTCATCCCTACAAAAGTATCTGCATTTGGTTGTTAAAATACACTATATGCTCAAAAGCATGGACACCCCTCCTAATCATTGAGTTCAGTTGTTTCAGCCACACCCATTGCTAACAGGTGTATAAAATCAAGCACATAGCCATGCAGTCTCCTTAGACAGACACCGGTAGTTGAATGGGTCGCACTGAAAAGCTCAGTGACTTTAAACATGGCACTATCGTAGGATGCCAGGTTTACCACAGAAAGTTTGTGAAATTTCTAGCCTGGTAGATCTGCCCCAGACAACTGTAAGTGTTGCATCACTCACTACAGAGTTCCAAACTGTCTCTGGAAGCAATATCAGCACAAGATCTGTTCTAAAATGGATTTCTATGGCTGAGTAGCTGCACACAAGCCTACAATCACTGTATGCAATGCCAAATGTCGGCTGGAGTGGTGTAAAGCATGTTGCCACTGGACTCTACAGCAGTGGAAACGTGTTCTCTGGAGTGATGAATCACGACACAAAGAGGTAATAAAGTGATATTTTGGACAGTTGACTTCTTTCTGCCCTTCAGCTAAATTGAGTCCCTCACTGATCCCATGAATACCTTGTGGATTTGTACCTGCAACCGAATGGGCATGAGTGGATAGTGCAATCAAGGCCCAACATGAAAGATTTCAACATTTCTACATAATTAAATGCTTAAGATGTAAACAATGTCATTCAGAGTGGTTTGGTGTGAAATGCTCCATTCTAAAGAAGCTTACTGAGTCGGAATTGTTCACAGTGTTGGGGATAGGAACTAGACGTCCACCTTTAAAACCTCCCTCACAGAAAGTTGGTTACAAATATTTTTCCTGACATTTCTTCAGATTTTTTTTTTTTCTTTTTTGGATAGTAAATGAAATGGCTATATTTGCATCACAATCCCTGATTTCTGTCACCACCACTGTAAAGACATCTGAGGCGTTTACTCTTTCTACAATGAACCATTTCACATCAAACCACTTTAATTAAGTTTATTCACATGATAACAACTAAATTATGCAGAAATTTTGAAAAATCTATGGAGTTCTCCTTTACAATCTGTGAGTGAAGTGCTCCATGATGCTTCAGAAAGGCATACGTGTGAAGACCTAAGGCAGGGGTGCACAACTCCGGTACTGGAGAGCCAGTGCCCAGCATGGTTTTGTAGTTGCCCCTCTCAAACACACCCACTGACCCTGGCAATGAACAGATCAGTTAAATCAGTTGTGTTTGAGTAGGTCAATCATCATACTGTGCTGGAAACCGACCCTCCAGGACCGGAGTTGCGCACCACTGACCTACACTGTGTAGAAATGTAGATTTACAAGCTTTCCCAGTCATGCCAGCAGGTGGCGCTGCAGGTCCATGCAGTTTAAGTCTTTTACTTATTCTTTCTCTCTGCTCTGTATTTTATTTCAGGCACAAACAAACCGTAGATCATTACCTATAAGGCAAGAAGGCAACCGTATCACTGATTATTATGAAATAATTGTCTCAAGATTTAAAAGTTTAAAAGTATTTAAAAAGTGTTTCAACGACGTAACGATGCTCACATTCAAAGGAAGTACGTGTGCATGTGTGTTTTCAAGGTATGAGTCAAGGTAATTTTGCAGTAAAATTACATATATTTTCACTTATCTGTAAATGTTTAAAACTGATACCACAGCATATTTAACGGACATATATGTGCTTATATTTTTAAATATTGGCATGTATTTAAATACACACCAGTACTTGCCTAAGGTAGGGCTTGAATTCTGGTCTCCCATTCAGTGTCTCAAATGGTTATGAACTTGACAATATACAACATAAATTTCTGATATGAGGAAATCTATGTGCATATATTTTTCTTTGTCTGAATTTTGATGCTACTATCACATATATTCACATATATTTGGGGCATTAAGATACATACATACCAATATTTTTATGCATTTGGAATTCAGTGCTGTCATTTACAGTATATTGACATATATTGCAGACATATTTCGGATGTGTTTTTGTTTGGGTGTTTAAATTGCCTTGATGTGGGCTACAAGTTGGACTGTAGATTGTCCTGTATTGTATGTGTTACTGCCATTCACTCGCTCATTGGTTTGTTTGGGGGGTTTTTTTGTTTGTTTTTTTTTGTATTTATGACAAAATAATCTACTCTTTCATAGCTGCTTTGAATTTTGTTTGACAAAAACGAGTAACCTATATTTTAGGCGTCGTCCTTTTCCCTAAATCACTTTTCCCCCTTGACTAATATTCAGACAAAACCCGCCTCCTGACCCAAAGAGCCAATCCCAAATGCAGAACTCAGAGCCCGATCAGCCAATTCCAGCACATGAGTT
Organism: Piaractus mesopotamicus; assembly: GCA_023558415.1. NCBI lineage: Eukaryota > Metazoa > Chordata > Actinopteri > Characiformes > Serrasalmidae > Piaractus > Piaractus mesopotamicus. Next base: position 8,000 of record JAILXH010269810.1, on the reverse strand, counting down.
AGGTCCCTATCCGCCAGTCCCAGCGCAGTCGTGTTACCACTGACCAATCGTTTGTAGTGTCGGAATGCAGGTTGAAAAAAAAAAAGGAAATAACGCCATCCACGTAAACTACAACAGACGGGCTACTTGTGGGTTTTCTAATTCGATTTTTAATTTATTGCTATTTTTTCTCTTTTAAATGTATTATTTTTAATCGTATTGTAATTTATGTTCTTTAATTTATATTTTCTTATTGGTAAAACACTTTGATTGACCGTAGTGTATAAAATGTGCTCTGTAAGTACACTAGAGTATGAAGTATTAACCAATCGCAGCGCAGAGGGGCGGGGCTGGTCGGAAAACGGGTGGTAAAAGAAACGGTTTGTGTGGTTTGTTTTCCCACAGCGCTTGTGGGCGGAGCCAAAGCGCTAAGCGCCGAACGCAGCGCCCGATCTGCGTACTCGCACATCGTGCCTCGCTGTGAACGGAGGCGCAAACAGGAGCGGAGAAAAGCGGAGTTAACGCTGCCTTTCACTCGATTACACACTCGGACACAGCAGGAGGACGGTGAAGCACCGCTATGTGAATGGACGTATGTGTGACCGAGAAGACAAAACAGCTGCTTTTGGATTGTGTGGAATTGGTTCAGACTGGATTGAAGCAGCCCGGAGGAGGACGCAGCTCAGCCCGGGTGGAGCCTTCTTGAACCGGTCCGGCTGGAAAAAGAGCCAGAGTAGGGTGGGGGGGTGTCGCAATGGTATTTTAAGGTGGTCGTGGGGAGAATGCTAATGTGAGCCCTGGTTCCGGGTGGCCGTGCCTCACTGCGGCATTGGAACAGCACCATCATTTCCATCATTTCCACACCCCAAGGAATAAGGACGGGTAAAAAAAAAAAAACAAGAAGCCTCTGGCTTATTTATGATTGCCTCTACAGTCCTGCTCACTGAAGGGCTTCTAGCCTGCTGAACTGATCCTGTGACAAAACCAAGAAATAAATCAATCAAAATAAATAAAATGGGTAACAGCTTTTCGAACATATCCGCCTTCCAGTCTCTCCACATCGTCATGCTCGGCTTGGACTCGGCCGGCAAGACCACTGTGCTCTACAGACTCAAGTTCAATGAGTTCGTCAACACGGTGCCTACGATCGGCTTCAACACGGAGAAGATCAAGCTGAGCAACGGTGCAGCCAAGGGCATTAGCTGCCACTTCTGGGACGTGGGAGGCCAGGAGAAGCTGCGGCCCCTCTGGAAGTCCTACAGCCGCTGCACGGATGGCATCATCTACGTGGTGGACTCCGTGGACGTGGACCGACTGGAGGAGGCCAAGACGGAGCTGCACAAGGTGACCAAGTTTGCGGAGAACCAGGGCACGCCGCTGCTGGTCATCGCCAACAAGCAGGACCTGCCCAGGTCCCTGCCAGTGGCCGACATCGAGAAGCAGCTGGCCCTCAGCGAGCTGACCCCATCCACCTCGTACCACGTCCAGCCTGCCTGCGCCATCATCGGCGAAGGCCTGCACGAGGGCATGGAGAAGCTTTACGAGATGATCGTGAAGCGCCGGAAGGCCCTCAAGCAGAAGAAGAAGCGATAGCCGAGGGTCCCGTCGGGTGCTTCTGTCCTCCACCACCCCCCTTCCCCTCTTGATCATGCCTTTATTTGTGCTTGTAGCCCTTGGTCTTTTGGGTAGGCCAACATGGCCATGCAGCATTGCACTGGTGACTATGTGACCTTGTTGACGTTGGGGGGTGCTTCTCTTTGCTTTCAGATGGATTTGAGTGGCTCTGAGTGGCGGACGCCACGAGGAACCCAAAAATGAACTGAGAATTTTGAAAATCAAACACTGAAAACTTAACGTGACGAAGGGCTGGTCCCTTTTCTGCTGCTGTCAGTTTCCCTCTAATATACAAGTAGCCTCGTTGTCAAACTGAAGGACTGAAGGAGTTATCTACTTAAAGCACTGTGAAAAACTACTACGCTGCAGTTTTGGTTCATGGAATGCTTGATGATCTCTTTTTTTTGACAGCCTTCTGAAGGCATATACTGTGTGCATCACAAATCCTTCATGAACAACCCCAGTTGACTTCTGATGAGTGTGTGAGTGAGCAAGCGAGCGAGCGAGTGAGCGAGCGAGTGAGAGAGGCTCATGGTTTGTGGATGTTGCAGTTCAGGCCTGCATAAGAGATGATGTTGGGTACGTTGGGTCTCATTCTGCGCATGGACTTTGGTGTACATGTCCAAGCTTATGAAGACATAAAGGAACATTATATGTGGTGGAGGATGCCTGCCATCCATATGCTTGCAACATGGTCCACCACTTAGCACTTTTTCTTACCAAAACAGTAGAGTTCAACACTGTATTGCAAAAATCAGATTATTGTATAACGCAGTCAAAAGGTGAATCTTGAAGTATTTTTCAATTAAAATGTAAAGAGAAAATGCTTTGAATCTGCATTCGTTTCCTTTTCCTTTGAGTGATATGGGTAATTCTTTTGTGTGATACGCAAAATGCCATTTAAATTAGCGGTAAATCAAATCAAAATTTTCTCTAGATGTAGCTGATTGGCCAGTTTTGCTTCTTTTGTTTAGCTTTGGAGTTACAAGGCTTATTTGGCTAACAAACCCTACAAGTCTATAGTCACCAGATGTAGTGTTGTTTACTGCATAGCTTACAGTAAGTCATACTGTGCTGTAGACCACATTGTGACCTTAATGAAAGCCTAGATGCGGTTTTAAGCAGATTGAGAGAGGTTTTTTGGAATGTATTTACAGAAAAGATTTGGGTGACTATTGACATCCAATGTTAGCAATGTTAGCCTCATAGCTAGCACTAAACTTCAGAAGCAAAATTTGGACACCAGACATGTCGTGGCCGAGCGACTACATCTGGGGTTAAGGGGGAAATTGTGTGAATTATTTTTTTCACCAAACCATTCTGTTAAGGTTTTATTTATTTAATGTCATTTGTTTGCTATGAACCTACTGTTGTGATCTATAGGAGGTAGGGGGTAGTTGAGGTACAGGCAAAGCTGAGGCCTACAGATACATACTGATGGGGGATGGGGGTCAACAAAACAAGGCATTTGCTCTATATTTAGACTTCCACTGTTAGGCCAGTGTTATTGTGTCACACTTGATGGCATTGCACCATACAAACCATGACAGCCTTGTGACCAGTAATGTATAAGGTTATTCACATCCAAAATTAAGAGGAGAATTTAATCATGTCTGAGAATTCAGTCACTGAGATGTAAACAGAGACATTCGGAGTGATTTGGTGTGAAACCACTCTAGAGACTCAGACTTCTTTACAGTGGTAGGGATAGGAACCAGGGGTCACCATGGATACAATGCAAATATAGCTGTATATATACCATAGCTGTCCAAAACCACCAGTGAACCTACATGTGTTCTGAGTTTTTCATATGGAATGTTGTTAATGCATTTTAATCATAAAACAATGTCTGATGTACCTGTAGCTTTTAGAGGTGGACGTCTGGTTCCTATCACCATTACTGTGAACAATTCTGACTTTTAAGTTTGTCTAGAATGGAGCATTTCACACCAAACCACTCTGAATGACTTTGTTTACATCTTAACCATTTTATTATGCAAAGTTTTGGAAAATCAGTGGATTTTCTCTTTAATATGAGACCTATTTATTGCTAAAGGCCCAGCTACAGTCCCACACCATATATTTACTCTCTCGACACAAATCATGTTGTTAAGAGTCAAAGACCACCGGCCAGTCCACATTCTCGTTATGTTCCAGCTTGAGTGTTGATTATCTACCACGCAGGTGTGCTAGCAGCAAAAATAGAACAAATATGTTTAGCAGATAGCTGTTCTCGAGAAGCGGAACCACTGTTTTACCTTATCAAATGTTTGCAGTACTGTCTGTAGGCCTTATCACATGTATTTCTTTAGAATTCTTTACCACATTGCTGATGTGGTGAGGAGGTGGTTTTTTTTTTTGTTTTTTTTTTATAGCAACCCACCAGTTACAGCTGCTTCTAGCAGCAGGTTTCAACATGCAGCCACCACTAGCAGCACTCGTATATCATTACCTTCTCCAGAGCCCATCCTTCCAGAGAAATAACTTCAAAATAGAATACCTCAGTGCTCAAATGCATAGCACTGTTTTGTTGTTCTGCATGCTTTCATTTGCCTTAGTAAGTGAGCATTCTGCAAGGTCCCCATGAGTATGTTTGTTAAAGGGGAATTCCACCAAAATTTCTGTACATCAGTTGCTAAGATGTAAACAAAGTGATTTTGAGTGGTTTGATGTGAAATGTTTCATTCTACAGGAGCCTATATGGTTGTTTACAGTGGTAATGAAATTTGATATTTTTGAGAAGCTTTCGGTCTAAAATTTTTTAAATACAGGCTGGAGAGGTACATACAGGGAGACAAAGTAGTCCCAGGAGAAAAAAAAAAGTTAAGATTTTACCTAATATATAAAACTCAGAAGACACAAGTAGGTCCACTGGTGGTTTTGGATAGTAAATAAAATGGCTATATTTGTGTTATAGACATGGTGACCACTGGTTCCTCTCACCACCACTGTAAAGAAAGTCTCTACAATGGACTATTTCACAACAAACCAATCTGAATGATTCTGTTTACATCTCAACCACTGAATTATGCAGAAAATTTGAAAAATGGGTGGACTTGCCATTTAAGCTAACAAAGGTGCGTTTCAACCCCCCTCTGTAATTCTTGGGTTTCATCCTGGGAGGTGGGGTCGAGTGGGGGTTGCCTGAGTGCACACAAGCCTGCTTTTAAGAAACCTGCATGGTCATGCCTAGCCACAAGCACCAAACGTGACCAGGCGCTCAGGCGAGATCTCAAAAACAAAATCATTTTGTAATCATTTGCTTAGCCTAATGCCACTTTGCCTTCTCAATTAGCAAAGTCGCGTCGAGCAGCGCCGAAATTACTTTCTGCGGTCACAAACTGTGGCAAACATCTGTTAATGAGGGGGATTACTTTTTAATGAGCGGGGGGATAATTGGGGAATGGCATTTGCCGTCTTAATTTGATACCGAAGATGATGCAAGACGGGTGACAGGCGAGAGAAGCAGTTGTTCGGGGGCTCTCTCGGCATTAAACTTTCATGAAGATCGATTGCTAAACTTGGCCGTCCCGGAGTCATTTCAAAGTACCTCAGTGCCTCTGGGAGATGACTCATTTGAGTGGTACTGGGTGGATGGGGGCTCTGGAAAAGGTGATACGCTATGGGACTTGAGACCCTCACATGTCAAAATCAGCTTTCAATATGGGCTTTTTTCTGTTTGTGGTTACCTTCATCTGGATATAGATCCTATTAGGAATCATTCAGGATGAAATATTACAAGAAATGCAGAATAGCCATCCATTCTTCAGGAAGCTCAAACCACCCAAAACATGCTAAACAGATGGGAGCAGGCAACGTGGCTTACTTTTGGCCACGAGAAGTAAGAAAAAATAATCCAGATGTTAAACTTGTTGCCATCTTCTCAGCTGCATTGCCTCTATTGGGGGTTGAGTAAATCTCTATTGTTTTGTGGGTCCTTCAAATATATAGGTAGCAATAATCATAAAAAAATTTGATGGCAAGTTAGCAATTGAACATTGCTATGGGATTTCACATAAGCACAAGCCAGAATATTTTAAATTAGAAGTGGCATGATACCAATGCTTTTCACTTAAAAGGCCCACAGGCCTGGTGTCAAGGGCTCTTTTTATGGGGCAATGCCCTACCAACCAATCATCATGCCCCATTGGCGCTGGGCCTAAGGGTCCATCGTGTAAACACTGTTAAAGCTCAAAAACATAGCATTTACCAGCCCATACAATCCACATATATAGAGAGAGGCAGAGCAAACTGTTAAGATTTACGCGCATGAATGCAAAAATATATGAATGCAGTTATGTTATGTGATGTTACAAAAATCAACACATTTACAAATGTAAATGTATCCACCTATTCAGGCTTCCATACTTTAGCTCCGGCCATTCCCACTGAAGTTATAAGCAGTGTTTCACCCCAGACTGCTTTTTGAACAAGGCACAGTACAGTACAGGGCACCCAATCACAGCAGAGTTCATTTACATATCAGTCTCAAAGACACAGTTGAACTTTTTCATTCTAAGCGATAAATCAAGGTTACGACTGTTTATGGTCCATAAAGCCACACAAATTATGAGTCATGAAAAAAACAAGAAATGTAAGATGTGAACTCTAAGATGAGCATCTAAAAGTGCTCCAACCATTCTTATCCACAGAAAAAGCTACACAGCAAACATCACATCACACAGTGTGAGTGTGTGGTATTTCAGGATAGATTTGTTACACTGTTCTTCCTGTATGTCCCTCCACTATCCACTCCAGCATTTTCTGCTGATATCAGACTGATACCAGTACCTAGAATTAGATCGGTCCATCTCTGTTTTAAATGACTGGAAGGTACATTTAATCCAGACATTATGCGGCTTATTACACAGGCTGCAGTCAAAATAACCCCGTCCGGTGTGTGGATGTATTGAAGAGCTCTGAGCATTCTGCATTCTGAGCAGTTGATCTCAATACAGTGATCTTCATTTTCTCTCTTCAATAGCGAACTGGCTGATATGTTGAACAGCTGGAAGCAGCCAGTGTGGCTGCCATTTGATGCTGTAAAAGAAAAAAGCCTCCAGATGTTGAAGGAGTAGAAACTTGCCATGTTGCTTGCTTCCACTGTCTTGCTCACTGTACCATGTTTGTGTTTTTTAATACTGAATTGGATTACAGGTGATCTCCAAATGCAAACCCTGCTCTATTGTAAATAGCGATCATGCCCAGGTTTGGTTCAGACGAGGTCAGTGAGGTTTAAAATTGGGCGCTGTGGTCATTTTTAGGCTCTTTTTTTTTTTTTTTTTTTCTCAGCAGCTATCCTGTTTGTGTCTGCCTGTCCTTGTTCCCGTTTTGCCGTTCCTCCTTCCTGAGACGGGTTTTCCCTTGTTTGTGAAAACAGTCTTAATTTTGGATCGTCGTCTGGCTTAGCAAAGCACTCCTGCTGCTGAGGCTACAATTTGGGTGCCCAACTATTCATCCCACACATTTCACAGCTGTTTTCAAAGCTCAGAAATGCACACTGCACACAGGATGTGTGTTATAGCTAGCAGAGTTGAGTCTTAGTATTGAAACTGACGCTGTATTTGTGTGTTTCTCTATCTGACAAATGTAATCACCGCAGAATATGGCCTGCTTGTGTTTCCATTATTGTGTCCATGCCCTTTTTAAGGCCTGGCAATGGGGAATCACTTCTAGCAGGATGTTTTCAAAGCTGACACACTCCCTTTGTGCCATGTAATTAACCTTGCGGAGGTTGTTCCCCTGACAAAGATGGACTGGCCTGCGAAAAACAAATGCATGAATATTCCGAGGGGAGAGCATCCGGCAACAAAACATCTATTATCTTTTAGCGGCGTGGTCCCATAAGCTGCAACTGTCGTGTCTCCGGAGAGACAAAACATAGCAATCCGTTATTGTTCCTCGCACAAGGTCAGTGTACACTAACAGAACTCAGTTAAAGTGGGGCTCCACAACTGAAACTGTTGCTTTCTCAAGGCAAACTCGTAACAACCCCCTACGCAGCCCCCCACTCTCTCGGCATTGGCCTGTCTTACTTTCTTTGTTGTGTAATTACTAGTTTCAAGAGATTAGCCTCAGCGTTTAACAACACGGCCAATTAAGCTTAATATCTGTTTGTCTTCACCATGATAAAGGGCTTTATACTGCGAGCATGGTGTCGAAGACGTGTCTTCTCGGTCCCAGCCTTCCCGAGGCCTTAAGCAAATGTTAAAGATGTGAGAAAGCTCACAGATAACCTCATGATAAATGCTCATGATGGCAAGTACTCAAGCATTCATAAGCAGAGCTGGACTGGGAAGTAAACTTTTGTCTGAATGAGCCCACCACCCCCCACCCCCCCCACCCCCCCCCAAAACCAGTGAGTGGACATATTTTCAAACAACAATGATCTCCTTAAAGTACACTAG
>JAILXH010269697.1:3900-21892 GCA_023558415.1 Piaractus mesopotamicus | reverse complement strand
AGCGATCATTGCTGCTTATATTTCCCTTCGATTTCCTGCACCAGCCGATCAATAAAGATTGATGTGCGACATGGGCCCCGACAAAAGAGGCAGACTCGATATTTCTCACTCTCTAATTTGACAGAGACATCCTGTCCATTAGCTGCGCGTCGCGTACAGTCTTGTATTCACTCAGCATTACGGAACGGTCCATAAATGGTTTGCTAACAGCTCCGAGAATGGCATTAGTCTTATTGATTGGAGCATTGTTTTCAGAGGCATGGAGAATGTTTGGGGAGAACATCAGCTCAGATTGCAGTTGAAGTGCAGAGCTGTAGAGAGATGAAACATTGGTTGTTGCTAATGTGGCTTTGCTAAGAGAGGGCTTTCCATGGCTTCACATCAGACTTTAGTTTCAATAGATGTGTCTCATCTATTATTGAGAGAGCGCGGAGCAGAGAGTGAAATCTTTTGGTGCACGCAGCGTGTTCCTCTAGGTCTGCTCCCTTTTCCGCAATCACCACTGCACACCTGTTCTGCATTGGTCTCGCATCACTCAGGAAGGAAACAAGGAGATGTGATGGAGCTGTTTTGAGATAATAAGGGAAACATTACAACGAGCGTCATTAACAGTGTCGCCGCAAATCCAGCAGATCATCCTGCAGGTCAGGCAGTATTTTAGCAGTGTAACAGTACAATATGCAAAAATATGAGATGCGCATCATGGAGAATGGACTAGTTATGGCATCAAATTCAATTACATTGACTGAGCACCGAAGTCTGCAAACGATCAGCAGCCGCTCCATTGCAGCAGCCACTCCATCAAATCGTGGACCGAATGTGTATCTTTATACCCCTACAGCCATTTCATAAGAAAACTTTGTAAGAAAATGCCTTAAACTTTAAAGGAGAAGAATAAAATCCCAGTATCTATTAATGTAACTCCATAAGGATGCACAGATCATGATTTTTTTATAGCCAATTCCGATTTCTATACAGAAAAATTGACGGATAGCCAATGTCCGACTTTTTTTTGTTGACTTTTTATTAGCCTTTTGTTTGTTTGTTTGTTTGTTTGTTTTTTTACCCAAAGCTCACATTGTGTGGGCTTAATGAGCACATGAAACACACTAGTATATTTACTTTAATTTCTGTTTTGCAATATTAATGACATTATTTGCTCTCTGATGTGTCAAACATTCATCAGTTCTTAAACAAAAAATCAGGGGCCTATTTGACATGAATCAAATAAAGTGCTACATTGAAAAAGGCAACTGGCTATTTAGCACATTTTGTTATAGGTGTAGAAGCAGCATCAAAAGTGGCCCGAGGGCGTTTACCTGGCTGGTGTTATTTACGTCATAATATTACTACACAGATCAATCAAAAAATAAATAAATTAATTAATTAAAAGCTTTTCAGAATTCTTGCTGGTCCATTGTAATAGAATGGTTACAGTGGCATTTTCAGATGTTATAAAAAATAACAAGCAACAAGTAAACAGAGTTATTTGGTTTTCTTATGAGATCAAAGATATGGCAGGGAAAATATGGGAAAATAGTGAGTTTGCACACAAAGTATGGAGAATTTCTCTAGATTTCAAAAATTGTGTACTTTACACAAAAATGCACTAGCAGTAACCCAACAGTTGTGTTGAGGAATGGTTCAGTTGACAAACATATACTGTTCCCTTCACGTTGAAAAAAGCTTCCACATGAATAAAATCTATTACACAACAGTGATGCGGAAGTGGAAATGTACACATTTGAGTGAAGTTAGTTCAGTGCATTACTTTTCTCAGTGCAATATGATCCTGGTGTTGTGCACTTGAGCCCCACTTTCTTTAAAAGCCAGGTATTGAAATCAGCATGCAGCTTTACAGTGTGCTGGTTAGCAAGGGGTAGATATATCTGCATTGATTATTATGTGTGTGCGCTGGAAAATGGCTTAGTGTGCAGTTTGTGTTTGCGTGTGTGGGTGAGAGGCTAGCAGTGATACCATGGAGGATGTAAGCCAATCAATCAGCCACTTAATTCTCATTGTGGACACAGCCAGATGAACACTCTTAATCTGATTAAACCTGCAATGCAATTTAGCCAAGGAAATCAGCAAAGCGCTGCCAGCCATTAGTTTATTGGACCTCACCCACACCACTGGTGTGGGCAGCGGGACAGAGCGTGCAGTGTGAGTGTGTGCGCAGTGTGATTGCTTGAACTTTTGTCTGTTGCCACAGTTTGTGAGAATTGACTTTTACACTTCTACTTGACTTTCATCCAGTTCAGGCTGGGTCATTTCATTACTATTATTTGGTTTAAATCTCTCTTCTTTTTTTTTAATTGAGTCCTTGGATTCTTTTTTCTGTCTTATAGAAAGAATGAACTCTATGGCCTGTGTAGTGAAGCTATTCCTGGGCCTGAGAGATTCAAGAATGTTTTGTTCTTTCTTTGCAGTGTGCAAATTTAAAGCCCACAAAAGGTGTGCCGTCAGGGCCACTAACAACTGTAAATGGACCACCCTAGCCTCTATTGGGAAGGACATCATAGAAGATGAAGATGGGGTGAGTATTACCACCAAGCCATTTTCTTCAAAGAGACAGTCTGTAAAGGAAGGAAAGAAGATACAGAAGAGGGAGACGAAAGGGGAGGATATTATAGAGAGAATAGTCAGAAGGCACACTCAGTCATCTGCTGTAATTCAGGGTCTGTTTTTTGTTCCATAGATTGCGATGCCGCATCAGTGGCTGGAAGGCAACCTGCCAGTCAGTGCCAAGTGTGCTGTGTGTGACAAAACGTGTGGCAGCGTGCTGCGCCTGCAAGACTGGCGCTGTCTATGGTGCAAAGCTATGGTAAGAACTTCATATCACAGAAATCTCAGCGATAGCACAAACCACTTCCTTTTCATGAGAGTTAGTACTGTCGTGTAGTTATATTATTAGTATGTGCCATCAAGTTCCGACTCCTGGTGACCATATGATTAGTGTTTCTCCAGAATGCCCTGCCTTCTGATAGAGACTTCTTAATGGCTTGTTCATGATTCCTCCGATTGTCTTCATCCATCTTGTTGTTGGTCGTTGCTGCGCTTTCCCTTATACCTTCAGCTGTTCCAAGCATTATTATCTTTTCCTATGAATTCGTTCTTCTCATATCATGTCCAAAATAAGAGCTTCAGTTTGGCTGTCTCTGCTTTGAGCAAGAGATGAGGGTTGATTTGGTCCAGACTTTTTCTGTTCATTTTTTTTGCTGTATAAAGTACTCTCAAAAGTGTTCGCCAATACCAAGGTTCAAAGATGTCACTATTTTTCTGTCCCACCTTTTTATTTTCCAGCTTTCACACACAAAAAACAGCAGAAAACACCACAACCTGGATAGTTCTTTGTCTGTAGGTTCGAATGAGCACATTTGAAGATGTTTTCGAGCTTCTTCGTCCTCGTTCTGCCGAGTGCCAGTCTGTGTCGTATTTCTTGACGGCTGGATCCTTTGTTGTTCAAATAAGCAGAAACTGTCCACTATTTCTACAGCTTCACCATCAATACTAAAGTTAGCGGTCTTTCCTGTTGTCAGAACCTTTGTTTGGCTATAGTAGTCAAATAATTGCATAGTTATTACATAATAATAAGCATATTTACATAGTAAGTTACATTTACATCTGATTTTCCTTCTGTATCAAGTCTCAAGCCTGCATTTCTGACTTTTTGTTTGTTTTGATGTCAAATAATGGTGAACATGTGGTTAATATATACAACAGGGTTTTTCTTTCTGTAAAACGACTACGTAACAAATTTTTTATCAAATTGAAATTGCAAATTGTAACAAATTTAAATTGTACCAAAACAGAATAGAATCAAATTACAGCATACTTTTGTTAGCGCCGGCAATAACTGCAACTTCTCAAGTTTAACTCTATATCAAACCTAAACCCTTTCCGGCTGTGTAAAGTGCTAATTATTGGTTTAATGAGAGTAGAAATAAAAATCATGTATATTCTTATTCGTATGTTTTTTCCTGCTCACAATGTTCATTTTGAAACAAAAACATAAACAAAACTTGACTTTGTTAGATCGTGTTCTTTCAGTATTTAATAAATTAAATGACAGCACTGAGATATTATCAACATTGAATGCTAGAATAAATACAGAAATAGCCGTTTTGATCTTAAAGGGTTAAAGGCATTAGGGATAGCAGGCAAAATTATTTGAGTAACATTTCTAGGTGAGTTGTATTTTTGAAGCTCAGAGTTTGTCTTTGCTTTAATAGGTGCACACAGCCTGCATGGACATCTACCCCCGCAAGTGTCCCCTGGGCCAGTGCAAAGTGTCCATCATCCCCCCCACTGCCCTCAACAGTATTGACTCAGACGGTAGGCCTCTTAATTACCGGGCTGTTTCTTATCTTAAGTCCGGAGTTTTTTTTTCTTATTGCTATAATTCAGAAATGGAACGCTGTCAAGGTCTTTAACTGAAAACTGTATTCTTGGTGTTGTATTAAAGTACTGTGCAAAAGTTGGAGACCCCCCTTCATTTAATTTCCGGTCAAACAGCCATTAAGTATAGGCTATTCATTCCACACCTCCAAAGTTCGAGCTTAGAAGTTGCATTTTCTGCTTCTCACAATCCCAGTGATCTCAAACACATTCAGTAATGTTGAGATCTTTTCTTATTTTTTTTGTTTTGCCAATTTCCTTTTCTCAGTGAGAGCCTCTTGACAGCCACACATCTTTTCAGACTCATAATGTTGAATTGTCTTCTCACAGTGGAAGGATGGACAGAAACTCCTTTGGACGTGTTTTCAGCCATGAAGCAAGAGTGAAGCTTGATTTTCTCCTCTCTCTCAAAGATGAAAGTACTGTTTATCTGATGGTGACAGTTTTGGTGTTCTACCAGGTTTTGCACGGATACTAGGATTTCTTACTCTATATCTTTTAATCATTACTCCAGTTTAGTAACTCCTGTTTTTGCACTTAGTTTTTTTTTGATGTTTCCGTTCTTTACACAAGGCAGAAATAAAAAAATGAAAAATGAATCCTGAAAAATGAAACATTTGTACTTAATGGCCATTTTCACCGGAAATAAAAAAAAAGAAGAGTGGTCTCTGCACCCTGATTTCTGCACAGTATTGTAGATGAATGGTTTCTTTTTTTTTTAAATAATAATGACAAATGCATGCTTTCCATAAATAATAAACAAAACTGACTGTGGACCTGTGCCCTTTACAGCAGTTTGAGGTCTGATTGACAGTAATTGGAGAAGAGGGGTCACTGATGGGCTGTGATTGGGTGTGCTTGTGCATTTGTGTGTGTGTGTGTTTATGGAGGAGATGCAGCTCATTTGGTTTGCTAATCGTCTTCACTGCAGAAAGAGTAATGTTTCTTCTTCTTCTGACCTGTTGTGATTTGATGGTGGAGGAGGACAATGTGCTCTCTGGCTGCAGCACATGCTGCATTGAAATGTCCCTTTACATCGCCCCCGAGTGAGCAGTCATGTGCCAGCGCCTCGTGGAAAGTCACTTTTCCTCCGAGCAAATTGTCCTCTGCGCATGTAAACACAACAGCCCCTGGTAGACCAAGAGCATGGAACATTCAAGATGAAAGCAAACAGTGGCTTTTTTCCTCTTCTCTCTCTCTCTCTCTCTCTCTCTGTCTCTCTGTCTCTCTCACACACACACTCTCTCTCTCTACTGTTTCTCTTTCTTTCGCTAGCTCTCAATCTCTGTCTCTGTTTTCTTTATATCTTTTTTCATATATATTTACGTATTTTTTTCCCTCTCCATCTCTTTCCCTCTCGTTCTTTTTCTATCTTTCTTTTTTTGCTTTCTTTCTCTTTTTTGTTTCTCTCTCTTTCTCTTTTCTCTCTTTTTCACTTTCTTTCTGTCTTTCGTTTTCTCTCTCCATCTCTCACATTTTCGCTCTAGTTTTTCTCTGTCTCCTCTCTCTCCAGTTTTTTTTCTCTGTCTCTCTCTTTTTCTCTTTCTTTCTTTCTTTATTTCTTTCTTTCTGTCTCTCTCTCTCTCTCTCTCTCTCTCTCTCTCTCTTCATTATTAACCTGCTGTGGAGAGTCCGTCTCTGAACTGTTTGCTCAACCAGCTCATCTTAGCACATATGCTACTGAAGGTGTGTTTTCCAGGAAATTGCACACTGCTCTTTATTGATGGCTGAATAAAATTGCTATTTGGAGCAGATTGACTCCTAACCGGTCCTCTGACATTCTATTATTAGCGTGGCGTGCGGTGAGGTTGGAGTAGGTTCTTCCACTTTAGCATGTGCGTGCAATCAGACCCGTGTAATCATTAAGAACATCCTCTGTTGATCTGGCCCCAAAGCCTCGTGAGGAGACTTCAGTATTCAGAGCTTCTCACTTTCATTGGAGGAGCGTGAAACAGAAGGAAAGATTAGTTGGGGTCCAGACGCAAACGCAATGGAAATCAATGGTGTGATGTAATAGTCCAATAACAATATATTATTGGATTGCTTTGTGGGCCTAGTAATTAGCTGATTGAATCCTAAGAATGAAAACAGCACCAGTAGAATTGGCTGATAGCGAGATTGCAAGAAAAATAAGATGCTGAGGCAGGGGGGACGTGTGTTTGAGTAAATGTGGTTTGTAAAGCAGGAGATTCCTCCAGCAGCCTCGCCTCTGTCCTCAATGCCTCACGTGCAAGGGAACCCCCACCTCAGAGCTGTGTCTTAATTGGCTACGGGCTGCCTTTGGCACGTGCTGCAGCTTCGTGACTCAATCTCTTTCAGCTGAGAAAGGGAGGAGGGACAAAAAGAGAGGAAAAGAGGCAGAGACAGAGAGGAGGGAGTGGACCAAACCCCCAAGGGTCCACTGTCACCCCCACAGCAAGTCAAGCCGCATACATCCACCCACTCACATCTGCCCAAAGCATCAGCATGTACAGCTAGAACGTAGTCACAGTCACATCACTGCACCGACACGGATACATTTTACATGCATGTGCACACACGCCCACGCGTTCAAACACAGTCATGCAAGGAGACGTTGACATCCATCTAGATCAGGCCTGTGATGAATGTCATGAACACAGTGGGCAATTGCCTGTAGAAGCTGGCCTGCTCAGATGCTGCTCTAGCGCACATGCTGCCAGCACGTGATCGCGCTGAAAGAGGCTGAAACAGCAGAGTGCAGCTCACTCAGCCCTGCTCTAACACAGATACACTTACACAGGGGGCCTCTGGAGTAACTAAAAATCATGTGCTTAATGATTAAGTGCACAAATGACTCTTGTAAACTACTGTATAACTGAACTCCTAAAACAGATTCCTTGAATGTGTAAATATACATTTTGGCCAATAAAGCCTGATTCTGATTCTACTAATCTACACTGTGTTTTTGATATCAAGATGTTTGTTTGTCTTTGTAGTTCAGAGAATTAGTTGTTGTTGATTGCCTTCATAGCTGCCATATGGTGTCTTTTAAAAGGGAATACAACTGTTTTTTTTTTTTTTTGGCAAATTATTTTGCATAAGTCAGTGGTTGAGATGTAAACAAAGAAATGGTGTATTGTATAGAAATCCGTCGTCTCAATGGTCTTTACAGTGGTGTAATTTACAGGGGTAGTGATAGGAACCAGAAGTCACGATGTCTTTGCAAAGATATTTATTTATTTATGCCAGTGAACCAACATTGTCTTCTGATTTACATTTGTTTTATGTTTATTTGTAATGTTGATAATGGTAAAACAGTTGTAAATTTAAAAAATAAGTTGTTTTTTTTTTGTTATTATCTTTGGGTATTATTTTGTCGTATAGCCCCCTGCGTGTGCCACTCCACCACGAATAGATTAAAATAAAAACATTTTAGGCCAAAAGCTAATCTGAAAGCTGTGTCTCAGGCATCAGGCAGCGCATTCATTAGCATTTCACTATTAACTATTTAATTACCCAGAAATTTAGAAAAAATGGTGTAATTCCACTTTAGCCTATTCAGATTTGACGATGTATTTTATTCTCAATTAGGTCTTGATTTATTGAAATTCAGTGTTGGTGTATGTATGTGTAACATGCTAATTGAAAATGACCAGGCTGTGTCCTCACCCGATGCCTCGCCTGCACCTAACATTAGAGCTGTGGCCCTCGGTGGAAGGGAAATGTCAATTAGCATTCACACGTGCTCTCAGAGAAGTGACTCAGACTTCTTTTTTTAAAGATGCTGTTAGTCACTGCAGTTGCATAACTCTTAATTCCCTCCTTCAGTGTGTAAAAGTGGAAATAAAAGTTGTTTTTTTTTCTTGCAGTGATTCATACTTGCGAAAATATTTCAGTGTTTCCAGGCAACAACAAAAAAAAGAATCTTCTGGTTTGTAAGTGTAAACTCATTAGTCTATTTTTGTGTTTTATTTTTGGACAGGTTTTTGGAAAGCCACCTGCCCCCCATCGTGTGCCAGCCCACTCCTAGTGTTTGTCAATTCCAAAAGTGGAGACAACCAAGGAGTGAAATTCCTGCGTCGCTTCAAACAGCTGCTCAACCCGGCTCAGGTCTTTGACCTCATCAATGGTGGACCTCATTTAGGGTGAGTCACACTAAAGCAGTGGTCACCAACCCCGGTCCTGGAGCTCCGCCCTCCTGCAGAGTCTAGTTCCAATCACAATCTACCACACTTGCTCCAGCTAATTAACATCTTCAGAAGTCCTTGATTGGCTGGATCAGATGCAGTGTTAGGTAAAGTGGGTAGGAACTAAATACTTCAGAAAGTAGATCTCCCGGAAGAGGGTTGGTTACCACTGCACGTGCTTATATAATACTGATATATTATATGAATTGTTAGACTCAGTAGGAGCTGCTCAATTGGTGACTGGCTCTAGTTTGGAATCTATGGATTGGAACTAACTGTGCTGACCAAGCAGAACCATAGACCTCACAGTTCTTATTGAGTCAGTTGTCTAAAGTCATGTGACACTTTTTTTCATTCTTTCTCGTGCATTTTACAGGCTGCGTTTATTTCAGAAGTTTGATAACTTTCGAATCCTTGTTTGTGGTGGAGATGGCAGTGTGGGCTGGGTCCTGTCTGAAATAGATAAACTTAATCTTCACAAACAGGTAATTCTGCAGCATGCGTTCCTTGTTAGACTATTAACCCTTAGAGGTCTAGAGTTATTGCTGTCATTTAAAGAAAAAAAGTGTTTTTTCTCTTTCATAACACAATAAAAGAAACCAGTTTTTAGTATACATAATGCATACGTTTGTGGTGAAAAATTTAAATTAAATAAGTGACAAAGGTACCCGTCCTGCAGAGATAAAATTATGAAATTTAAATACTTACACATAACAAATGTTGTATCCACTTCTCATTGTTATCCATTGAAATACATTTATATTCAATTTACATTCTATGCTGATGGGTTCATGTCTTTTTTTTACCCTTTTTCTGTTTGTTTTGATGTGAAACAGTGACAAAGACATAGCAGAAATATAAAGGATGTTTGGAAACACTTTTGGAACCCTGCTACATAACATTGACATAACGATGCTATAAACATGGGTCATGTTACCATATATAACGGTGTCATACTACCATTACTATTCTATTTCTAATGATTGATGACATGATGTTAGATGTAATGACAACTGACTACAGTACACTGTGAAAATTAGCCTGTGACAGAAACCGTCATAACCTCAAACGTTATGTCATCTGTCACAACAGTAATGGTAATATGGCACTGTTATATTACTGCACTAAATCTGTCATGACGACTTATTACAGCACATGACATCTGACATGACATATGGCATGGTTATGTCAATATTATGTAGCAGAGTTCAAGTGGTACTAGATATTGTTTCTTCAGCAAAACAATAATTTTTCATTAACTTCAAATTTTGGTTCTTTTGCTTGTTTAACTGAGAAGTAACAAAACTAAAACTACCTCATGCTTTTATTTGTGCTGGTATAACAGTGATCTCTAGGGGTTACTGAGGCCTGTAAGTGAATGCCATGACTGGCCTGTAAGAAAGGGAAAGCAGTGTGCTGAGGGTGTGCTGTTGTTGGCAGTGTCAGCTGGGCGTGCTGCCTCTGGGCACAGGGAATGATCTGGCGCGGGTGCTCGGCTGGGGACCGTCGTGTGATGATGACACGCAGCTTCCTCAGATACTGGCTAAACTGGAGCGGGCCAGCACTAAAATGCTGGACAGGTAAGGAGGCCTCTTCATACGCTGAGCTGCAGAAATGAAGCAAGCACAGATATCTTTCTGAAGTGTCTTAAGGTTAATCTTTGCTCTGTGATGGTCGTAGATAAATAAGGTAGAACAAAATGACTTTGTCAAGGCAGTGGATTTGCAGGGAAAATAGCACTTCATTGAGGAGGCTTTTATCTGATGCAGGCATGTGGGCTACAATACAGCTCATTTGTCTTCATGCTTCCTCTATAAAGGGCTCTATTCACATGCCTGTCAAAAGTTTGGGAACACCTAGCTTTTGTCCTATGTACATTGCCCTCTGAATGTCACTGGATCCTCAGAATTACAAGGTTGTTAAGAAGTTGAAATATGAATTTTGCAAGATAACAGCTAACACTGCTCCACACTAAACTGACATCATAAGACTGGCAACCTCACCAAAATACCTCACACAACCCAGCACGCTTTGTCCAGTGTGGTGGTTAAGCTGTTTTTGCAGTAGTAAATTGCATTAGGAGTAGCTGGTGTTGTTATATGATAGTGTCGAAGTTGAATAGTACCATCCAGTGACATTTGGTGGAACCTTTTTGCATACTACAATGTGCAATTGCTGCATTTTTTGAAAATCCCTGAGGTCCACTTATGATGTTTGTGTGGTTTTATGTACCAAAAACAGTTTTAGTTCATTTTTTCCAGCATCTCTTTATCCCCTGGAATCAGCTCTGTACTGATTGGCTGTCTTGTATTGTGCCTCGTTCAAAAAGCAATCTGGACTGAAACACTCATTTTAACTTTAATGTAAATGGGTTGGGCTTGCATAGGAGGATAAGTACTTTGGTTTTTGTGACATTGCAAAAATAATTAATTAATTATTAAAAATAATTAATTCCATTTTTTATCTTAATTTTCATATATGGACTTCCTGACACTTCAACAGTGTTTACATACTACATGTACTACATTTCATGTTATGGGCTCTTTAACATAGTGAATATAAAGCTCTTTAGATCTTTTTTTTTTTTTTTTGCAAAAATGGCAAAACTAAAGGAACTGGACAAAAGTGCTAGCTTGTGTATAAAGTCATACCCCACACATTTTATACCCTGTTGTCAGCACTAATCAGCACACAAAACATTCACATATTTAAAGTACGTTTGAGGACGAAAAAAGAAGTATATGCCTCTAAAAGTAGTTACTGGCAAATGTTTATTAAGATAAAGTTGATTCTTTATAGCAGGAAAGACACTTTGTTCAAAATAAAGCTGAGAGTTGCAAAGTATAGCAAGAGTATTACTAAATAGCTGTTTTAAGTTAGCAAAACCATTGCATGTTATCTTTTTTTTACTTCATTGAAAAGCAACAGTTAGATGTTACTTGGAAAATTTCAAAAGAAGGCAGTGTCCCCAGACTTCTAACAGGCAGTGTGGCTGCAGTTTTGCAGCCTGTTTGGATATGTATTGATGTTATCAGTAGTGTACTGTGCAAAGTTTATAACCACACTGGAACTGTGGCATTTCTTCTGACATACTGTACAATTACACAGTGCAGCTTTAAGTCCCAGGAGACACTTTTTGTTGCAAACCCAAATGAAATGTTTGCAGGAAAAGTCAATTGAGCGAGCAGGATGCTGGGCTGACTCCACATAGCTGTTCTGTCATGCGTGTGTTTTTAGCAGCTCTGGCTGAGTGCGCAGCTGCTCTCTGCTCTTCACAGGTGGAGTATAATGACGTATGAGATTAAAATACCTCCAAAACACAGCTGCCCTGCCACACCTGAGGAGGCAGAGGACTGCCAGGTACCTGCTCCAGAAACACACAACAACATCCACACACAGCTTCCATTGACTCCTATCAAGGCTTACAGTAAACATTAATTTATTTAGCCATTCAGTTCTGTCTTGAAACTCTTGGATAATGTGCCTGTGATGTGACGCCGGTGTGTGGCTTTAGTTTCAGATCACAGATTACGAGGACTCAGTCGCTGCTCATCTCACAAAGATCCTCAACTCAGATCAGCACTCTGTGGTCATATCCTCAGCAAAGTGAGTCTGCCTGTTCTGTACAGTCTATCTTTGTGTTCTGCTCACAGAGCTAAAGGGTGAAAAAACAATCTTTCTTTTCCACTCTCTACCAGGATCCTGTGTGAAACAGTGAAGGACTTTGTAGCCAAAGTGGGGAAGTCCTATGAAAAGAGCACAGAAAACACAGAGGAGGCTGACAGCATGGCCCTGAAAGTAAGCTCACACTGTACTAACACTGCTCTCTCCTGCATGAGTATCGCTTTTGTGGGAGCATTTGAAATGAATGTGAGTGTTTTGAATGTGCTTTGCACAAAGAAAGAAAAATAACTGAATACTTGAAAATAGTAGTATAGTAGTATACTATAATATAATGTAGTATACTAAAGTATAATAGTAGTATCTAGATGGCAGCATATGCTGCTCTAAAGCCTGTATATATTATTTAGCGTTAACAGTGCCTTCACAGATGTGCAAGTCACCCATACCATGTGCACTAATGCACCCCCACACCATCGTGAATGCAGGCTTTTGCACTGTGTGCTGATAACAAGCTGGATGGTCCCTCTCCTCTTTAGCCCGGAGGACACAATTTCAAATTTTGATTCGTCGGGCCACAGGACAGATTTCCACTTTGCCTCAGTCCATCTTAAATGGGCCCATAGAAGGTGGCAGCATTTCTAGGTCCTGTTTATGTATGTTTTCTTCCTTGCAGGGTACAGTTTTAACACTAGTTTTCAGAAATTACCCTGACCCCCATGCAGTGATTTCCACTACAGAATCGTGTGTGTTTTTTAATGCAGTGCAGCCTGAGGGCTGTAGATGTCTTTGTACCATTTTCAATTAAAAGCGTCCCAACTTCTTTGGAAATGAGGTTGTACAAACATAACAATGTAGCATACACATAAGTACAGTAAGATGCAGAAAGTTTTATTTTGCTGTTAAAAATTGAAAGTTTTTTGGATATAATTATAATGGTTAATAAAAATGATTAACTTGTGGTAGAGCATTGTGTGAAGTGGGGAGTAGTTTAATTACTGTTTAGTCTGTTAAGCAATGCTGTTCAATAGATTAAACTGTACATAATCCACTAAATTATATGTTACAATGGAATCAATATTATAATAAGGCTAATAAGGACATTGAGAATACTATCTGAATAACACCAGGTAGATAGAAATTGAGAGTCAGAGAGAGTGTAAGGTTGTTTTCACACTTAGTTTATTTGGTAAAGCGTTTTTGTGATGATGTATCTTTTTCAATTTGTTTTGACACTGTAACGGCAAATAAAGACACCAAATTACGCATGTGAGTGTTTTGTTTAATGGTCAAAAGTTTTGTAGGAAGACAAAAGCTCTGTTACTCCCACATTTGCCACCTTGAAAATAAAATAATTGAAAATAGAGACAGTTCACATCTATGTGTGTCAGTCAAAGATATAATAATAAACCTTACTTGATGTCTTTATGACTGGTTTGTCCATTCGAATTTATGCTTGGAAAAAAATATGTTCCGCAATAAATGGACCAAAATCAAACACTTATCTTTGCTGTTACTTTGTTGCTCGGCTGCTGTTATTAGCAGCAGCTTGTTTGTAAAAAGTAAATGTTACAACAGGCAGATTATGTGGACAGTACAGAGCTGCTAAAAGAATCAGAAAGCATTCTTTGATGTTAAATTCCCTCGTTTGGGGCCGACCATCGTACAAAAGCATTCCCACCAGCAGCAAACCGAAGCAGGGTTCACTTGGAAGCAGGCCGAAACCTGTGATTTTTGGTGGACTACGGCTCAGTTCTTTGGCACAGACCCGAGTAAGGGTGGAATGTTCACACTTGTCAAAATGAACCAAACTAAAGACAAGGTTCAAAACGTCAACCCCAAACAAGGTAGATAAATAGAAGCTGAATTATTCATAATAGAAGAAGGATGCATCCCTTTTCTGTGAAGGTGGTCGTATCCTGTCATTAGGAACATGCACACTCTGCTGGTAAAGGGATTGAGAAGACTTGATTTGATAGACACAGCACACCAAACCATGCCTGCTGATAATGTATTCATTGTAACTATGCCACTTTTTACAATTTACAACTGTGCTGCTCTGCACCAGGTTAACATCCATGCCAACCAACACAAAAATACTACGCTGTACTTTTGCACTTGCACTATGATCATCATAGCCCTCAGTTTTGCTATTAGAGACTTTTGAAGAGGTCCTTTCAGAAGGTTTTCCCATGTACTGACTTACCTGTAGTTTCGAACTCCTTATTATTACATAACTGTTTCAGCTACACTTTTGAGATGAAAGAAGGCTTTGCTGTACACTGTAAGCCTTTTATTCAGCTGCATGCTGACACTTTTATTCTCTCCTGTCACAGTGTGGAATCCTGAATGAAAAGCTGGACCTGCTGCTGCAGACGCTGAACACAGAGGCCCAGGCCATGAGGCCTCCTTCTCTCACCACCCCCCCTATTGTAGAGGAGGAGCTGGAGGAGGAGGAGCTGCAGGAGGAGGAGGACCTGAGCGAGGAGTCACTGACGGAGCTGAAGGAGAAGCTGGAAGAGAACGTGACGGAGAAAGACTCTCCAAACAAGCTCTTCAGGCCGAGGGAGCAGCTCATGCTCCGTGCAAACAGCTTGAAGAAAGCAGTCCGACAGATCATCGAGCAGGCCGAGAAAAGTAAGATCAGCAAGCCAGAGTGGTGAAGAACAGGCACACAGAAAGTTTGGCCACTAAATATTTTTTGCCAAAAATCTCCAAAAATGTGACTCGTGCAGCACCCTGTTTCTAAGCGCTTGGTAACTTTGAGTAACACTCAGATAACTCAGTAACACTCAATAACAGATTTTTCAGTACTACAGGTGTTTTTTTATTACCTTGTGGTTTTTTTATATTAAGTTTCTTTCAAAAGCATAGCATGAAAACCAAAATAATATAAAATTTTGAAATAGTACAAAAACTAAAAAAATTAATAAAACAATATTTTTTTTCCAGCGCTGAAATAGGCTCCAGTGCCCCCGCGACCCAGGACAATAAGCAGCTTAGATAAAAAAAACAAAAAACAAAACAAAACAGAGTTTGCTGCTTTCAGTTTTTGGCCAAGAAAAGTTTCCACCTGAATCTGGTCACTTTTTACGCTAATGATATCAGGTGTGATTGTTTTTATTCTCCGACTAAAAATATCAGATATTACGGTTATAAATGGAGGAAGATGTGCCAGTGTGATATTTTGCCTTTGAAAGAAACAGATCATCGAGCAGGCCGAGAAGAGTAAGAGCAGCGAGTCAGTGGTGAAGAATAGGCACACAAAAATTTTGGCCTGTGTAATGTATAATGTCTTATAGTTTGTCTCATTACACTATCAGTTCAACAGGCTGTAAGCATTCACTTTCACCAAGACATTAGAGGAAGTGGTAGTGAATGTGTGCTGTTTCTGTCTTGTAGTGGTGGATGAACAGAATGCCCATACAGATGAGCAGGACCTGCAGTCTCCTGGCGAGTTCAAAAAGGACACAGAGGATGAAAACAAGGACAATGAGAAGGATGAGGACACTAAAGAGCTGGAAGCTCTGCCCCGTGAGTGCGACCTGCATCCCTCAGGCTTATCAATACACATGTGATAGCCGACTGAGAGTTCCAGTTAAGACCGAAAAAAATCTTCAGTTAAACCATCATTGGTGTTCTGAGCAGATAGTGATGCTGCCCTCTAGTGTTTACAGCCTCTTATGAACAGTATGTCTTCACATTATCGTTACCCTATTTGAAGAAATCAGATTATGTCATAGATCGTTTGTTTTGAGTGTAATAGTTTTACTCTCCTTAACGTAGCCTGTTGTAGCAGGTTTAATAAATATGGAATAAGGTTTCTTTTTAAAAAACTGCTTGTGCAGTTGCTTTTGTGTAACTCTGCTTTCTCCCCTCAGAGTTGAAGTGCTCTGTTTACAGGCTTTAGGCATGTGTGTTTATGGTCTGTAAGTGTGTGTTCCACAGACTATGTGCGATATTTGTCTCTATAGGGAGTATGTTATTGTGTGCTAGACAGTGGTACTTCCTGTTTATACAAAGGTCAGCTTCCTGCTTGAATGTGTCCAGGAGACAATGAAAGGCTGTGTGTATTCTCTAGACCGCTCTCAGTCCCTCGGGGTTCCTGGTTGCTCCTCCGGCTCACAGCTGTTGTGCTGTTGCCTTTGATGTGTGATGTTTGTTAACTTCTATACAATATCCTTTTGCTGTTTGACTTCCTATGAAGGGTTGATAATTTAATTGCTATGATTTTATTTATGTGAGTTAGACTAGTTTTGATGATTTGAAAAATAACCCTGGAACTCAACAAGATTACAGACCGTGACTAAGCTTCCGTAGGGCTATTTTTGTTCGATAGAATGCCGTGGAAGGATACCACTGCCATGAGTGTCCTGAAGTTGTAGAGTCTTGCAGAAACATGAATGTCATTATTTGGTGTCCTGTTATTTGTCATGGAAAACATGACATTCTCATATGACTCTCCAGTGTTTAGTTGTGTTGAGATACAGCGTCTGAGAGGGCAGTGAGATGCAGTTTGTATCATTTTTTGCTTATTGCATGATAAATTATTCAGTGATTCTGCGTTCCCTGCAAATGTGCCAAGATGTTAAAGCCATGTTTCTTTGTTCCTGCAGTGGCAAAGTCACCCTGTTCACCTACAGAGAGACGTGTGAGTCGCAGCACACAGTCCTGTGGCTCCTTCTCTATCCCTCCTTTCACCACGAGCAAGGAGAACCTGCCTGTCCTGAACACACGCATTATCTGCCCAGGTATGAGGACAATAAAACTGAACCAACTGACCGTGGAAAGAATTTACTGTTACATCAAATATTAATTTAAATGGTGCATATCCTAAATTTGTCTTGTATTACGTATATTTTTTATGTCCACTTTTGTGACATTTGTGTGGGTTTATGTACAACCCTCTTTCCATTAAAGTTGGGACACTCTGCAAAATGAGAATTAAAAAAAATAGAATGCAATGGTTTGCAAATCATTTAAATCCTATATTTTGATTTAAAAATAGTACAAATCAAAAAGGCTTTTAAAAGAATTTTAATGAGATGTTATTGTTTTTTGAAAAAAAGCACCTGATGGAACATCTCACAATTATTTAGGTTAATTGCCAACAAGTCAGTAACATGAAGGGGGGTAAAAAGAGCATCCCAAAAAGGCCAAGTCTTTCAGAAGTATTGGGAAGGATGGGGAGGGGTTCACCACTCTGTGAAAGACTGTGTCTCTATGTAAGGGACAAGGCCGAAAACCAGTATTGGATGGTTGTGATCTTTGCATGGTACAGGTTGTGATCTGTACCATGCAGAGAAGAAATCATACGTAAACAGGATCCAGAAACACCGCCGCCTTC
This sequence comes from Piaractus mesopotamicus, assembly GCA_023558415.1. Taxonomy (NCBI): domain Eukaryota; kingdom Metazoa; phylum Chordata; class Actinopteri; order Characiformes; family Serrasalmidae; genus Piaractus; species Piaractus mesopotamicus. Next base: position 4,378 of record JAILXH010269697.1, on the reverse strand, counting down.
TCTGGGCCGGAGCTCATTTTAAATGGAATGAGGGGAAGTGGAAAAGTGTCCTGTGGTCTGACTAATCAAACTTTTTAATTCTTTTTGGAAATCATGGACACTGTGTCCTCTGAGCTAAAGACCACTCAGCTTATTATCAGTGCACAGTTCAAAAGCCAATATTCATGATGATATAAGGGTGCATGAGTGCACATGGCATGGGTGACTTGCACATTTGTGAAGACACCATTAATGCAGAACAATAGGTACAGCTTTTGGAGCAACATATGATGACATCTTTTTCAGGCAAGTCTTTTTCAGAGGACGTCCTGCTTATTTATTATGACAATGCCAAACCACATTCTGTGTGTATTACAACAGCATGGCTCCATAGCAAAAGAGTCCAGATGCTAAACTGACCTGTGGTAAAGCACAGTGGTAAACATGCCCCCGTCCCAACTTTTTTGAAATGTGTTGCTGGCATCAAGTTCAAACTAGG
>JAILXH010269621.1:7578-18066 GCA_023558415.1 Piaractus mesopotamicus | reverse complement strand
AAAAAAAAAAAAAAAAATATATATATATATAATTTTTTTTTTTATTATTATTTATTTATTTAATTACTGTGTTGTCTGTGTAAGACCCAGAATTCATCCTATATTCTTCTAATCACCTTCTAGCTGTTGGTAATATAGCACTGTTTTAATGCATGTAAGTAATTCACAGTTTGAACTAGTCTAAAGAGCTAAACTACGGCCACCGCATGGCGGAGTTAGTTTTTCAGCAAAGTAAACAATGAGAGAACTCCAGGTCCTCCCGTACAAATTCATCTCATATTTATATGTTTTGAGATGCATAGATTAATCAACACTACACATACTACTACAGCTTTGTTGGAAATCTCTTCTGGTTCACACAACATGGAACTGTGTATTGAATTAATTGTCTTTGCATCATTTTATCAGACTTTTCTGGTGACCGTTACAACTGGCCTCACTGTTTGTTACAATTAACCCTTCCTATGGGGTTAATTGTAGATTGGTTGTATATTATTTAGTGAAAAACAAAACGTGCTAGGTTGTGCCCCACTCTTCCCTACTTCAGACTGTTTGGAAAGGACAGTGTAAAATATGTACAGAAACAAAATATACAGTAAGCTTCCTTTCTGTGGATGTGCTTTCTTTCTGGTTAACATTTACGATACTTTGTAAGGTTTCTGTTGGTGTAATTTTACCAGAATTAGTCCAGTCAAAACAAGCTATGTCATGTTTGTAAGATATTCTTTTAGCACAAGGTAGCAGTACTCAGGAAGCATGGGTTCATTAACTTAATGCAAACTTAAATACCAACTGATACCGTGATGCTGTGATTACTATGAAAAACTATTGTGAAATGGCATTTTCAACGAGCAACAGGAGGGATCTACCAAGCTTCTTCTCCTTATAGGTGCATGCAACTTGTGGAGCAGACCCAGACTAGTGCTTTCCGTTTCAGCTGAACAAAGCTAGGAAAAATCCGTCAACTATTTCAACACAGAAGCAGCAGTTCTGCTCACCAGCAGTGAGTGTACCTATCGACACACTGCACCGTGTGTGTTGTCAAGGTGACAGGAGGCTCTCTGCCTAAGGTCCGCTGAGATTCCCATCAGGCCTGTCTCCAGAGATACACCGCTCCACTCCTTTAATTCCACCAAGCTGAGCCAAGCCCACTCGGCACGATGCTGGAGGCTAAGCCCACCTCATCAATCTCAGCCAAACCTGACACAGCCCCTGCACACCATCAGCCAGACCAAAGCAGCCCAGAGGCCCGGAGCCCACTTAAGTGTGAACACACGTACACAGTTACGAAAGCAACAGTGATACTGCATTTCATACAGAGTAAAACTTTCTCATTTCTGTGTACAGGAATGAACACATGAAGTTAGTGTTATAATATGAATGCATTCAGTAACAGTATTAGCTGAGAGAGATGTTCTGATTAAAATTCAAATGTAGTTGATCTGCCAAGATTGATTTATCACCCAAGTTTGCTTGTTTAGTTTTGCAGTGGGAGCTGCTAATTGAGAAAAGTACATTGCAAAGCTAGTAACACCCATCTAGAAGCCAGACTTTTGTCAGTACAACATTTTAAAGGATCTATATCCTATGTTTTTTCTTGTATTTGATCTTTTTCATTGAAATTTGTATGGCTTCATGTACCAAAAGCAGTCAGAATACATTTTTACATGACCGTTTTCCAACTTCTGTGAATACTACAGAATTCAACAGGCTGTTTTTGTTACTGTGCGTTTAATACTGATATGTGTAACTGACCTCTGTTCTGACTGGCTGTCCTGTGCTGTGCCTCATTCAAAAAGCAGCCCAGGCTGAAACCCTCCTTATAACTTAGCTAAACTATTGTATAAGTAGATATTTGTTAATGGTTCTATTCCATGACATCACGAAAATAGTGACTTCAAAATGGGCTGTTTTTGCAGCATAGTTTTCATACATGGACTGTATGGACTGAGGAGTGACTGGTATGTTTTGGAACAGATGCTGGGTAAACACTTGTATATTTGTTCATTTTATGCTAATCGACTTTCAGCCAACCTTCAACCAACTTTCTCCCTTGTTCCTCTTTATGTCATTGTCAGCAAAGAAACTTTTTAAAAATGAGAGACTTTATAGATGTTAAAACATTGCACTGTTGCTAATATCTGCCGTTTCCAGTAAAGAAAGGTGTCAAACGTTTTACAGCATGCAGAGATTCTGAGAATTAGCCTCACATGAGGCTGCCTCAGGTTTTTAGGCTGTATATCACTCCTGGATGATGCGGATCTATGTCCTTCTGAGTGAAGAATTCTAATTGAGAACAGAGAATCAATGGAATCCATTACATTTTGATGGACCTCATTTTGGAAAGGACTGGATCTTTTTATTGCAGTAAATGAAATGTAGGAAGCTTTGGTAAAAATGCTGACCCCATTTGCTGACTAAGGCACAGAAAGAATAAAAGAGCCAGACATTAAAAACCAGCTTTAACCCAAAGAGCTTGTTTAAATTAGCATAATAAATAAAACCGGATAGGTTTATGTCATTTACTTTTTTTTTTTTGACCGGATGAAGAATATGGATTTCAGCTGGCTGTTTGAAATTTCTTTTCATAGTTGCTCGACTTGTGTTAGACGAGCATAAAATCCACTTTTTCACTTTGTTTTGTGCTGCTTTATCCCGCAAAACACAGTAAACAGTAATCCTCTCAGAGCCAGGAACTGGTCCAGAATGGGTATTAGTGGTGGCTTATTGAACAAGAATGCAAGGGAAGTCTGGGTATTAGCACTCATTCAATTCCTCAGGATAGTTTTAGAGAGGCAAAGTCTCTCTTCAGAACAAAAAGAACAATGTGGTGTCTTATGAATGCGGGTTTTGAAACAAAAGAACAAAATAGCACATTCATAAATCAGTGCCTCTGAAACTTCTAGTAAAAACAGAAGACCTTCAAAGACTCATAGACCTTTGATAAACTCATAGATTTTGATATGTAGAATATGTGCACTTTTACTGCTGTATTTATTAGCCATGTATTGGAATAAAGTAGCAGAGTGGCACTGCCAGTTTGGATGCCTCTACTCTTTGTCTTGGGAGCAGCTACCAGGCCAACATTAACCTCTGCTAAACTCAGGAACTGGCACACGCTATGAGCATAAATGTGACTTGAATAGGTAGCACTGTTCAAAAGTTTACCATTTGAAGAAGACAGCATTAAATTAAAATAGAATTTTATATATATAAAAAATAAGTGATTAAAAGCTCTTTCCCTAGTGATATGAAACAAATTTGATCTACAAGGATGCCTGGTAAAGAGGCATTGATGTAACTATGGTAAACTCTCAGATGTGTGATCTAAAACACTTTTCAGAAAACTATGTTGAAAGCTTTAAGGATGACTGCAGATGTTCAGACATTGTATTTAAAGTGGTTTCCACTGATCTATTTCATCTAGAACAATAGATTTTTTTTTTTTACACAACTTAGGGCTGGTTTCTCAGACATGGAATCAAGCCTAGTCATGAATTAAATAAAAGTGCTAGTGATGAAACTCCATTGGAAATCCATCTTAGTCTAGTCTTAGGCTTGATAAAGGTCTGGGAAACTGGCCCATATTCTCTTTAAATGTCCAGTTACCCCTGTTAATACTGCTAAGACTGTTTCATGACTCTTTCATAATATGGCATCAGAAATATTTGGGTTTAATGAATAGGGGTTTACTGCCTATAAAAAGGCAAATATTCAAATTCTATACTGTCAATTAAATCAAAACAATTATGAAGACTCACATGTAACGGTTAGTGACTAAGAAGGTTAGTGATGATTTTTGTGTTTCATTTTATTATTTGGATGTGTAACAGTATAAAAAAGGTCACACCAGATAACAAGGAAGAACGTAGATGAAAGAATATCAGTTTTCAGTCTTTTTCACATTTTCATGTAATATGCATGACTTAAATTTCATGGAGAGTCCCTCACAAGTGGCCCCATCCAATCCTATTTGCAATTAATTCTTTGCTCTCTGAGAGGATGAATAATGATGTGGTACTATCTTGAGAGCTCCATACAATGCCAATATCATGTCCTGCAGGCAAAACACACCTGCTGCTCTGAGAGAGAAACTGCTAAATCCTCATTCTGCAATTAATTTTCTCACCACAGGTATTGTAATGTTTTTTACTCAGGGTTTTTTGTATAGTGGAGGGGCTTTTATATGCTGGTGCATTCATCTCTAAAATTCAATTCAAGGTCCGTTATGAATTATCTAAGTGCCTGGATGTGTGGCCACTTGGTTAACTCAGAAGTCCTTGGCGCTTGCTCAGAATTGTAGGCCTGAAACAAAACACATCTCTGCAGAAAATACATCTCTTTATCTTGGAATCTAAAATAAAATTTCAGCAACAATTTCACATTAGCTTGAATCCGTTTTAGCCCATGAAAGGCTCTGAGTCTGGGAAATCATCCCAAAGCCATCCTAATTTAACCTCTAGCTAGGATTGGGTGGTAGTTATTTGTTTCACACTGTCTCTGAATGTTATGTAATACCTTAAACAAATATGCATGCAAATATACAGTCTTATGGAAAAGTGTGGGTGCCCCTGGTCAAATGACACATCCTCTACAGAGAACACGCTCCTGCACATTTTAATGCACAATTACTGCATTTTTGCTGAATTTAACCTCTCAAAATTCCAGACTTATTACATACTAAAGCTTATTATTCATTAACTACAGGGACTTCAATGCAAACTGATTGAGCTATTCTTAGGTTATAGAATTGAGTAAGTACAAACAATCTCCTGGTAAGGAACAGTACAGGAGATCATTTGTAGCAGCAGCGATTGCACCAACTGGACATTATATCTCTCTACTCGTTACTATACACTGCCATTAAATGTGTAATATATCCATAAATATTACATATTGCACTTTTTGTTTATACACCTAGGTGTATTGCACAACTATTAACATTTATAATTGACAGTATTTAGTCACCTGGTTAATTTACTGGACATGACATGCACCACTGCATTCTCACCTGCACTAGATTTATGCAATTTTACTTACTTATTTTTGTACAGCACATTATATTTTATATAGTTTAGCATATTTTCTTATATATCTTGACTTCTTCTTCTATTCATGCATCTGTATTATAGCATATGGCTATACTTTTGCTCTTGTTTTGCTCTTTACTGTACTTTGTGATGCTGTAATACACAATTTTCCCTCTGGGATTAATAAAGTCTGTCTGTCTGTCTGTCTAACAAAATTTTGGGCCCTGGCCCTGTAAAGGGTTAACATACTAGGAAAAAAAATAAAACATACAATGTTGCCCATGCAAGAGGTATGGCATATTTTTTGTTAGATTTTTTCCCAATACAATAAACTCAGCAAATAAATATAATTGAGCACAAAGACTTGCAGAGAAAAATGCCATATTGAAGTATTTCCTGTAGACAATGTGTTCACTTGTAGGCAAATATAATAAGCAAAACATTTTATTGATTGGGGGTGTTCAAATGTTTGCATATGACTGTACATACTTAAAAAAATTAAAGAAAATAAGTAAATAAGTATTGATTTAAGTAACAGAGGCAACGTTTGCTGTATTCTGAATGTTAAGCATTGAACAATGTGTGCACAGTGTATAATGAAAGTGATTCATCTTACACTGGATGCTCCAGCTCCAGAATAGGTGGGCTGGTAGAGGATCTGTGGTGCAGTCTTTCCAGCACTACTTGTACTTTTAAACTAATGCATTTTCACGTAGACTCTCACTTTACACCTAAATGTAAGGCAGATGTTCAAGTTATCACATTTTCAGAGGATAGAGGGTCAAAGTAGATGATGAATAGCATGTAAAATGCATGTATGCATGTAGCATACAAATGCATGCAGTAATTGTAAATCAGTCAATAAAATATGTCCACCTATGAGAAAGAGGAGGTTCTAGTATATTATGAGTGATAGATTTACAAGATGAATTTTGAGATATTTTCATCATGTGGAATCAAATCGGCACTATATGAGAATTGTGTGTATATATATATATATATATATATATATATATACATACTCAGTCAGAACTTGGTGAATGTCATATATTCTATGGATGTAAGTAAATTATCTACTATTATCATATATATTCATAAGTGTAATGCTGATTATCCATTTGAGGCTTAAAGATCGAGTTAGGCCTTCTTTTTGAGCATCTGCATGTGATGTTAATATGTAAAGATATAAGATGTGGTCTGAAAAACCCCCGCCTCTTACTTTTAAGTCTTTTCAGACTTTACAGGATGACTTGTAGCAGTGTATGGATGCCGTAATTTAGCATGTTTTTTGCTGCTGACTGAGTAATGCTTCTACTTTCAATTGCACAGTTTCAACAAAAATATCTTATATAGTGCACCTTTACATGAAACTGCTATATCACCATTACTGTGCTTAAAATTATGCACATAATAAAGAATATCTGAATCTTTATGCCTTGCATAACAGACCCTTAGCTGCTCTGGGAAACAAACTTTCTTCTGCACCAAATCTGGTACGTACTATTTTGCTGACAATCAGTACCTGACAAAATCAATTTGTATTGCAGTAAAAGCGGAAAAATTTCTAAGGGTTGGAAAGAGTGCAAGAGACGAAGGGAAGGTGTTTAATGCTGAGCTGTTGCAGTGTTTTACGGAGCTGGTGACAATATGTTCTCCGAGTTGCATTGCTGATAAATGTTGGGTCAAACTAAAACAGACAGGCAAAACGACAAGAGCAGCATTCCACCAGTGCTCTAGAAACTACTGCGCAAAGCTCATTTTTCCTCTCAAATGGAGCTGCAAACCTCATACAGTGCTACATTAACGTGTTAGTGTACATTATAGTGTTTGGCATAACTCATGCAGAAAATCTGGGAAGGGATAGAGGAAAGTGTGAGGAAAGAGAGGGAGAAAGAGAGAACAATGATGCATCACGGTAAAAAGGCTTTTCCAGTCAGCTGGTGAGTCGGTCAAGGATGACAGGCAAATGACCCTGGACTGACTTGATGTGCAGACTCATCAGGGAACTGACAGAGTGAGATGATCTAATGCCCACTAGGAGTACGTGAGTACTGGTGGACCTCCTCTCCTATTTCATTCCAGCTCTAGAGTTTGGGCCACGTTAAAAGTGTCAGAGATTTATAGGTCTAGGTTGCACTTGACAGACCACGAAACCCTGCGGATCTTTGGCCCTGCAGTCCTAAGTGCAGAAAGAATGCTGAATTGGGTGATAGAATACTTGAAACAGACTTTGCCAATCATCTCACTGGCATACCTCAGCATTTTGTAGATAAGACCAGGTCCCTCTGATTTACAGTCTTTATGTCTTTATGGATTTTGCTGAGTCAACATTACGTATTTTAGTGAATCATATATTGAAATGGCATATACTCCTTGTCTCAGAGATGTCTATCTGACAGAGCTCAAATCACCTCAAGGCTTTTAGTCACAGAACATCACTAACAAAGTACCACAAAGTTCCATACTTAGGCCAGTGTTATTGGCTTTGTCCTTTAAAAAATCTACTCCAATAAACACACTATATAAATGTAAAGCCCAGTTTTCACAAATGAATTTATGCAGATCAGTGTTTCTGATTCCTGGTCCTGGGGGCCCACTATCCTGCATGGTTTCAAGTATTTCCTACCCTAACACACCTGATCCAACTCTTGAAGGGCTTGGTAATTAATTGATGAGCTGGATCAGGTGTGCTGAGGTAGGGAATAGTTAAAACTGTATGGGAGAGTGGGTCCCCAAGAGAAGGATGAAGAGACACTGATACAGATAATTTGTTGTGAAAATCAGCTGGTAATTATGGTGATGGTGTTTTACAGAAAATATCCATCTAATTTTTCATGTGACTGCTGTATTTCAGGATTGTGGCTGAAATATCCAGTTGGGGACTAGAAGTGTCATTCATTATCTTTTTATGACTCATTAAATGTTTCTGAGGCACCTCTGGGACAACATGCAGTTTGCATTTCTCACTACAGCTGAGTGAAACTAAAAGTGTGGCAAGAATGAGCTAAGTTATGAGCATAAATCTCTCAAGACAGCGCCCTGAATGTGGCTTCATCATTACTGCTTTAAAAGGCATAAAATCCAACCAAATTGTGAACTGAAAACTTCACATCACAGGTTTCTGCCTACAGGCTTTAACTGGGTTACACCTTATATTTTCTGTAACTGTAACATATTTTCTGTAACTCGATTTTGGCTTTGCTAGAGTTGTCTGAGCAGGTTAGCAGAAAGCTAACAGGCTAATGCTCCAAAAATAAAAGACTTTGAGTTCAAGCCTTCAAATAAAGAGTTACTTAAAAACAGAGACATACAAAGTAAAGAATGTGTTACTTGCATGCCTGTTACAAGCTTGAAATATCTTTATTTAAACTAGAGCTGACATTAAAAAGCCAACAGAATGCTGAGCTAACTCTGCTAGCTTAGCGCTAGCATACCATATGAGAAGCATTTTGCTCTGGTTTTAAAAAAATTAAGCAAATGAACAGATTTCTACATTAAATACTGTGTGATGACATTGCTTTTTGGTTTAATGCCTGTGAACAAAATTAAAAGGTTGAAATGAAATGACTTTATTACCATAAGTAATTTGCATTGACGATGCATTGTCATGGTCCTCTGATAGAAGCGTTTCTCTCATGCAGGTTCAGGTTTCTGAAGACAGATGAATTACAAACACCGGCACAAAAGCATTCACCCATCCCAGCACTGAAGATTATTACCAGTTTTATTTATTGCTACATTTCTATTGTGTTAGGACAATCTTGGCACTTAACTTTTAACATATATAGTCTGTTTACACTTTTCAGGAAGTTCTGTCCATAACATAACACAAAGCTTCATGGACCACAGGAATGAGGTGAATAGAGAGGAGCCAAAAGAAGAAGAAGATTTCCAAAAGAAGTCTTAAGACTTGATTAGAACAGGGAAGCTGAGGCCAGTGGTAGATTTGTTTATATATTGAAAACCACTGGAGCATTAGTAAAGTAGTGCACAGGGTCACAATCCTGTCACAGATAGAAATCTTATCAGCTGTCCAAGACCCTGGTGCCTTTACGATTAGCAGATTAATACTGTCATCTGATCTCGGCCACTTCAAGAGAGTGTGACTGAATGGGATTTTACTTTTCATTTCTTTTTGTTTATTCTTGTACTGAAATAAACAGTGTTATGTTTGCAGCCCTTAATATAAGTGTGTAAACTTTGACTACTTTTCTCAGATGTTAGTTCTTTTTAAACAGTATGACACTTTCTAGCTTTCCTACAACCCCATTTTCAAAAAAGTTGGGACGCTGTGCAGAATGTAAATAGATTGCAATAATATACAAATCATGTGAACCATATTTTTAAAGGAAAATACTACAAAGACAACATATCAATGTTGAAACTGAGAATGTTTATTGTCTTTGGAAAAATATATGCCCCTTTTGAATTTGATGCCAACAACACATTCCAAAAAAGTTCTGACAGGGGCATATTATCCACTGTGTTTCGTCACCCCTTCTTTTAACAACACTCTGTAAGTGTTTGGGAACTGAGGAGACACTGCTGTAGTTTTGAAAGTGAAATGTTTTCCTATTCTTACCTGATATGTTATTTCAGCTGCTCAACATTTCTGGGTCTCCTTTGTTGTATTTTTCATTTCATAATGCTCCAAATGTTTTCAGTGGTGACATTTCTGGACTGCAGGCAGGTCAGATTAGCAGCCGGACTCTTTTAATACGGAGCCATTCTGTTGTAATACATGCAGAATGTGGTTTGACATCGTTTTGCTGAAATAAGCAAGGCCTTCCCTAAAAAAGACAACGTCTGGATGGCAGCATATGTTGCCAAAACATGTATATATCGTTCAGTATTAATGGCGCCTTCACGGACATGCACATCACCCATGCCATGTGCACTAATGCACACCTATACCATCATGAATACTAGCTTTTGAACTGTGCGCTGATAACAAGCTGAGTGGTCTTCAGCCCGGATGACACAGTGTCCATGATTTCCAAAAAGAATTTCAAATGTTGAATTTCAAATGGACCACAGGACACTTTTTCACTTCCCCTCAGTCCATTTTAAATGAGCTTGGGCCCAGAGAAGGTGGCAGTGTTCCTGTATCCTGTTTGTATGTGGTTTCCTCTTTGCATTTTAGAGTTTTAACATGCATTTGTGGATGCAGCGACAAACTATTTTCAGTGGTTTTCAGAAGTGTCCCTGAGCTCATGCAGTAATTTCCACTACAGAATCATGTCTTTTTTTTTATGCAGTGCTGTCTGAAGGTCCAAAGATCACAGCCAGCAAATACTGGTTTTTGGCCTTGTCCCTCTCCAGATTTCTCCAGATTCTCTGAATCTTTTAATGTTATTATGTACCGTAGAAGATGAAAAGACATTGAGAAACGTTATTCTTGAATTGTTGCACTATTTGATCGTACAGTCTTTCACAGAGTGGTGAACCCCTAGTCATC
>JAILXH010269600.1:3300-15761 GCA_023558415.1 Piaractus mesopotamicus | reverse complement strand
TAGATAGATAGATAGATAGAGAAGTAAATGTGCTATGAGGCCTGCTCCAATGAGCTGGAATGACCTCAGTTGTAGATGCAGCTGGGCATCATCTGTCACTCAGGAAAACAACACACTACAGGTGGTCTTCTCTCCAGGCTAACACGATGTATGGGGCAGTTTGTGCTTTAAAAAAAAAATTCCATTGACTGAAAAAAATCATTTTCCACAAAAAAGGAACAGAATTGTTTGCCATGACACAGTCATCTGTGACAAATAGTAACCTTTAAAGATAGTGCTGGACTTTCACCTGAACCCCCAGAATGATTGCCATGGAATGTGTGGTCTTATATAAAGAACAATATAGATGATTCATTTGTCACTTGTCCACCAAACAGGCACAGATTATTTTCTGTAGACATTTTTATTGATGGAGCAAACAATACTGTTATAATGTATTTTTTCACCTTTGCAAACCTTCAAATACTGTCGGTACTCTCGGTTCTTAATGAACAAGACACTGAAATTGATCTATGCTGTATTTGTTGTATTTGTTCTATGAGCCTGAAGCTTAGATTTACTTTGTGCTCTGACACTGCCTAGAAACCTAAAGCGCCCATGTTTTGAGTTATGAGTTACTTAAGACGCAATGGCAGAAACAACTGCAGCAACAGCATTAATACAAATTGTGAAGCAAAACAAAAAGTCATATCTAGACACAACAAATAAAAACATCTAGACATAAACTCAATGTGGAGTGATACAGAACAATAAAACACTACTCTGATGTCTCTGCTCATCTCATAAAATCCTCTCCACTCCTCTCTCACCCGTTTTAGCTCTCTATCTCACCCTCTTTACCTCTATTTCTCGGTCTCTCTCTCCCTCTCTCTATCTCTGCACAGAATCATTGGTATTCACTAATAAAGACCGCAGAGACATAATGCAGGAGACGTAGCCCTGTTACAGAAATAGATTTATTGCTAATCCATTATGCATAGCGGGTAATGTAACATATCTGATGCACTGGCTCACAGCGGGAGAAGAGAGAATTTAAGTGCATTGAACATTAGGCTGTGAGGCAGGGTGAAGAGAAGAAGCCATGGGCTTCTCAACACGCCACCCTGGAATAGACACACCATCATGCCCTGCAACTATATCCCCACACAGTCCACTTACTTTCTTTTCTCTTGGACAAAAACCAGAAGGTCGTGAAAGGCAAGAGTGCCCCGGAGTGATTCCCTAAATGAGCCAGTTCATTAAATGCTAATAAGCTAGAATGATCGTACAATGTATGGCTGTGGTGGACCATGTATACTGGTGCAAATGTGATACTCTGGTCAAAAGGGTGTGTAATATATGCCTTTTGTAGGTCTTTTGCAGGCCCAGATTATCAAATTATCAGCCTCTGGGCACAAAAGTTTGGTGGGTCCCACAGTGGTGGCACTGCTACGAACACGTATTTTTTCCAATTGAGATAAAACAGTTACACACATATTGACAAGAGCACAGGTTAACATAAACCTAACACAAACCCAATATAACACTTCCCTATGAAGCATGCATCCACTCTTGACAAGCAAAAACCCAATCAAGACGACAAATTAAAATCGGGCATCTAAAATGTACATATAACAATGGAAGAAAGCAGCAAACTTAGCAAACTTAATACCGCAAACCATCAAGCATCCTAAGCTAAGCACGCTGCCACTATGGGCATTGACACTTTTTTTATTTGTATCTTACCTCTGATGACTTAATGCACGAAAATACACAGTTCAAAGATCACTACCAACAAGGACGATGCAACTTTTTCTCACTGTCTTGCTGTTACAGGCCACACAAGCACATCTTTTGAATATCTGAAGCCTTTAAATTCAAAGTACAGTTATGTGAACATTAACTCATTGCTAAAAACATTAAAGCTTGCCAAAGTAATGGTGGATAGTTGAATGGTGCCTAAGCAGTAATTGGAGGAGAAAATGAAGCAGGATTATAATCAGCCATAACACTATGACAAATTTGAATTTTTTTTTCCACTGTGCTGCTAGTGAATCTCCCATTGTGTGTCAAAACAGCTGTTTAAGTGTTCTCACAATTGCTTGCTGGGGCTCCCTAGTGATTCAGGCCTGGTCTTCATGGTCTTTTACTAAATTAGCATATAATGGATATTATATGTTGGATAGTAGACAACATAATGGCTTAATCTATTGTCAACATATATACTGAATGGCTTTGCTCTAACTATTCTAAATGCATGGGTTTTTATTCCCCTGGAAAATGTTTGAGATCACTTCATGTAATGTTTTTGGCATTAAATAACAGTGATCTATGCATTTATTTTAACCTGTAATAAGTTGTTTAAAATACATGATTAAAGTGCTTGGCGAGGGCGGTACATTTGGACTTTTAGAAAAAAAGACCTTTGGATTTATAATGATTTTAATGTTTAAATAAAAAAAAAAATGTATTGAAAATATGATGTTTTCATGTTGAGTTTTAATTCTTAGAAAGAGCATAATTTTTGCGACACCCCTGCATTTCAGAGCAGGAATGAGACTGCGTCCATGGCCCTCATGGCCACATGGTGAGCAGTTATATTCCATTGTTTTGAAATAAATATGTTCCAAAGTCTGAAAATCTGTGTGTAACATTAAGAACGGTCGCTACTGAAACTCTATTTTCTATCTATAAAACTATTTTCTGCAATTAAGCAAACATTTTGTGTTTAAATGAAAAATATTATAATTTTATGTTTGTACAACTGTTCAGAGCTGTGTGTTACTGATGTACTGGCTAGCATTTTTGAGTTATGCTCAAAATTAGCTAAAAGTGTCACTACCTGTCACTACTTGTGAACTTGTTATGGTTGTTTTGATAGTGGTATGTTTAATAATTTATCTTAGTAAAATAAACATAATTAAAGTATAGGGTCACTCAAAGCAAAAGGATTTTAAGTCAGTCAGAAATGTGTTTTGAGCTCTAACTTTTAACAAATTTGGTCAGTCTTATAATGTTGACATTTGCTTCAGCTTCGCTTCACATTCAAACTCATGAATAAATTCTGACTCATTACATGATGTTTCATAACACATAATTGCATCATTTTGCTATTGCAGTGACTAAACTGGTTGGTAAATAAAATGTGCATAAAAGTAATGAACTTGCCATTCATCATTCAAGTGCTTTGAAATTATGACAGTGTGAAATGACAAAATGACACAAAACTACTCTCAAGCTTTTTAACGTCTCCACATCCAGTCATTTCTAAACATTCTTGGCTTTATGAGGCACTTTAGGATCCAGTTTTTTGTGGCCATATCTTGATTTGATTGAATAATAAAACTGTGTGTCTAAACAGCATTAAAATAAATAGTCTTGAATGGATGTTAACTGTCCTGACTCATTCCATGTTGTAGTTTATGGCTCATTTAGACAGGCTTTATGAGAGGGAGCCTCTACTGAAGTGTTGCCAAAGCCTTAACAATTACTGGTGATTTATTGGAACAGGGGGAGTTCAATATGTTCTCGCTGACACTTTGGCCAATGAGAGAGGGTTGGACAGAGGCTCTATACTTAGCTGTTTATAAACCCCCCCAACATCAGCACCTCACCTCTGCTGCATGTCACACATGTCCCAAGGTCCCAGTGCCCTTGTCACAAACCCAAAATGAGAGACAGATGGATGTTAATAGGGGGCTGGGAGAATGTGACAGCACACCAAGATATTCATCAGGGACAGGCGATCGTTTGGTTTTTCCACTAGTTGATCCAAACACAGCTAAAATTGATTTGCAAGAGTTAAGACCATCTAAAGACTTTCAGCTGGCATTCGTGTAACTACATACACCAGAGAAACAGATACTACAAAATGAGTTACTTTTGATTTACTGCATTACATGCAATTCAGTTTAATGGTAGTCTATTATTATTATTATTATTATTATTATTATTTAGGTTTCCCAAATTCTTCATTTTTCTTGTATTTTACTTTTTCCCTGTTGTCCATCCATAATGTGTGTGTGGTTTCATGTGCTAATTCTAATACAGGATATTTTTGTTATTCTGTTTATCCCTTACGATCAGGCCAGGATCATCAAGTTCTAAATGCCAGGCCACAAATGTTTAATTAAGTCCCACCTGGATAATTTTTTACGTGTTCAGAGAATTTTTTTCTTGTTGTTTTTGGTAATAATGTATTTGTTTATTCCCATCAAGCTGCATAACCTGGGGCTTGAGGCATACAAAAACAAAATCGGGTTGTCTAAGTCATTCTAGAAGCAACCACTTAGACAACTTACCAAATCACAACACCAGCAAACTAAATAAATAACATAAACAAGCATCTTAAGCTGAAGCATACTGACACAGCAGAAGTGGAAAATGTTTATCGACCATTTATATCTTTCTTTATATCCTTTGATGATTTTATGCATGGAAATAGGCAGTTTGCAGATCACTGCCGACAACCGCGCAACTTTTTCTAAAGCTGGTGAGCAGATAGTGGGAAAGCTGCTAAGCAGTACCTGGAGGGGAAAATGAAGCCAACATTCAACAAAGACGTGTAGAGCATCATAATTATGATTTGCTGTAATATAGTGACAAAGTCGAAACTGGTTCTTTTTTTTTCACTGTACTGCTGGTAAAATTTCTGCTGTGTGTCAAGGAAACTGTTTACATTTTTTGCTCCAGTAACTCTGCTAGCTGCTGCAGTAACAACACTCCTTATCTCTGTGACATGAATGAAAGTTCATATGTAAATATGTTCATGATTGTGACACCACAATAATGGTAAATTCAAATTGGATTTTTTTTGCATCTTAGTTTCCATATATGGACCATATGGACTGAACACCTACACACATTTTTAAATGTTTACATATCATAGCAAACTGTTTTATGTCAAAAAGCAAGGAAAATGTGTTTTGCATAATATATGACCTTTAACTAATTTTTCCAGTTAACATGTATGTAGCTCCTCCGTAGTGTAGAGCTGAGATGCTAACTTGTGTTTCACAGTGTACAGTGTCTTTCAATATCTTCATGTAATCAGTCCGGTTAGCGCCAAGGTTTAAATATCTGTGGCAGCACTTTAGCAAAGTGCATTAATGAACTGCATTAACACTCTCATGGGATGACACCGCCACCACAGCCTACACACTGATCTGGCACAGCACATGATCCTCCCTAAACTCTGTACCCAGTTACTCTCTCATGCAAGACCTGCATATTCCTCATCTAGTTGCCAGGAACTATTGCAATAGACTCATATGTTGTCTGTAAATCTGTAATGATGCAGAGTTTTTGTAGAAGTCACTTGAATCTTCCTGTTGTGTTAATCTGTGGTTCTGCTAATAGAAAAGTGGAATCACAGTGACAAAAAGAGTAACGACTTTGACGTAATTTCACTTTGCATAGCCTAGAGACCATACACTGCTAATTTTGAAGAATTTATTCAGTATGACACAACTAATGTGTCTTTTCTCCCAGAAGCATGGAAGAGACTCATAAGATCACGTCAAAGCATTTCAAAGAGCCTGATGTATTCTGTCATAGATTATCCAGTGGTGTAGGTGTTTAGACTATGCTAATGCCATTAATGGCATGTGACATGCAGCTTGGTCATGGACACAAGCACGTCACTGCTCCTATTTCTGCGATCATACCAAGAAAGCAACTCAAATTTTCTACGTTCTCCAGGCTGCTATTGGTCTGGCTTGACAAATGAAAGTGTCTTAAATTTAGACAATCTATCTAATATTTCTGATTATGAGTAACTTATATACTATATATAGTGATCTTCTCTGGGGAAATGATTCTACTGCACTGGCTGATCATTCTCCTTCTAATTACTTAAAATCACTAACTAGAAAGAATCTTACAACAATCCCACAATGAAAATTATTAGATAGACTGCCTGTGTTTAAGATGCTTCCACTTGCTAAGATATTATTTTTGCAATGCATCAAAATCACCAGTGACAAATGACTCTCACATTTGGCTATGGAAGTACGAGCTGCTGCAGTGTTGTCCTGGTGATTTTATAGTGTAGTTTTGGCTAAACTGATCCTCTAATGGGGGGAATTTGAGGACAGTTTGTCCAGGGCTGCTAGAACCATGGTGGCAAACGGGCATTTGACCCAACACTTTTCGAAGCCCCTCTACTTTTTGAGTAAAAACCTCCTCTATGGTCTTTGTAATTTGGTCCACTTTAGCCCTTGCAGTCCACTATCGGATCCAAAGGAAAGAGATACAGTTTCACTAAAGACGAAACTGCAGTGTGGTCCTTCGAAAATGACCTGGCCAGATGTTCTTTAGAGATGTTAACTAAAAAATACTGCTATCTGAGGCTGCTGCTACTGAAGCAGGATGAAAACAAACACTGAACACTGTTCATGATCAGGTTCAGATGTGGGAAGATTTGCCTAAATCAATAGTCAAGTAAAAAGTCAAAGTATTGATACTTGCATGAAATAATTAAGTAAAAGTAAAATGACCTTCACCAAAAAAAATTAAATAGAAATACAAAAGTAGCAGGTCGTCAATCTACTTAAGTACCAAACACTACAGTGGAACTTCTTAGTACACCCAGCATTTATCAGCATAGGAACTGAAGATTGTGTGAAGCTGTTCTTATCTTTTTGGGATTCTTTTGGTCTAAAATACAAAGCTCCAAAGTCAGAGATGTAAACAATTACAAAGCAGTAGAAATATTGCCACCATCAAAATTTATTGAAATTAAACACAAAAAAGGAATTAGTATCTAACTGTGAATAACTAAAATGTAACAGAGTAAAAAGATTCCTTTACTCACTAATATACTTCAGTAGAGGTAAAAGTAATATGATCTGAAAATACTCAGGAGAGCAAAAAATATTTTACTTAAGTACATGTACATGAGTAAATGTAACTACTACACTAAGTACTATGCACTACCCACCTCTGTATAGGTTTATAAAGACGTGTTATTGGCATGACATGAAAGGCAATTTTAGTCAGTGGCCTAATTGCATTTTGTCACTTAGTCAGCTGCTTTGTTTCTTTTGAAACAAGCTGTTTTGCCCCACCACTTTTGGAGGTGTGGCGCCACCCCTGGGTGTGTATTAAACACCCGGACTTGCATGTAAGTGCTGTTAAATGCAATGTTCACATCCCAGTTTAAGCTGTCCATATCTGGAAACTAAACTGTAAAATGTAGTATATAACCCCTTTAAATGTGCATGGACTTAACATGTTGTGTAGTGGTGTAGTTAATACACTAAGCCCTCAAACTGAGTAGATTAAGAAGACTTTCTCTTTGGGAAGTAACACACTTTTACCAGCCAGTTCAGGCTTATTTTTCTACTAAGCTAAATAAAACCTAAATCTGACTAAATTAGCTTAATCAAAGCAAAAGTCAGAGACAAAGTAAAACTAAATATCTAGCAAATGCAACTGAACTTTTAGTTGAATGTAATAGATGCTGTTAAATCTAACCCTAAACTTAAACTCAACTTCCACTAAAAACTTAAATCTAGTAAGGGGAAACACAAAAGCATTTACAGATTTTGTGAAATATGATATGATATATGATATTTTCATAATATGAAAGAAGGAATGTGACTGATTTGGATAACACAATTCTAAAACCAATTGCAGCAATTCGGAGATGTAATAGAGTTTTTACACCAAACATTACAAACTCCAGTGCACATGTGAGTGAACTTTCAAATAAGGCCAGATATTTGGGTATGTAGGGATAAGATTGTTGCTGTTACATCAAAACTTTGTAACTTTGTTTTTCCAGCTTCATTTGAAAGTGTCTGCACCTCTTTACATTTTTTTCTAAATTTGTTAACTGTGCTTGTTATGAAGGTTTGTTACACTGTTATTTGTAGTGTAGCTACAGAACCACTCTGATCCTGTATGCGTGTGCTGTTTCTAGCATCGCTGGCGGTGGTGCTCAGCATTGCCACTGGTGATGTAAAGACTTTTTTTTTTACGTGGTTGTGCCACACATTTCCATTAAAGTAAATTGAGAAGAGTCAGTATACATAGACATTGTTACTCCAATGTAAAGTTCAGTTGTTGATGGAATAATATTGAAGCATTTCAGTGCAATGTATTTCATTGATTTTATTAATTGAAAGGTACTTTCATAGTTTTCTGTCCATTTTACAGAAACTAGTTACTTGAAGAGAACACAATTCATTTATTTAATGTGGGCATATTATCAATTTGTTAGTAAAACAGTCCTGTTGGTTCATTTTTTTTGAGTGTGCGCTGTTGACATTGCCAGCAAGACGCTGCTGTCAATCACTGTGTGATCTGTCACACCCACGCAGTTCTGAGCAGACAGCAGCTCAGAATTTTTGGAGCATTTATCTACAAATAATTTGTATTTCATTTACATTTTTTTGAATATAGCACTGGTAAACCATTTTCCATTTGTTATAAAAAATTAAACATTTGAGACCATGTTAACAGAGGCTTTAATGTGATCCTATGAGACTTTGTAAAGATTTCGCCCTTGGCCTGTAGACTGAGACTTAGCAAGATATTCTGGTATGTTGCATTGTCTCCAGGGTTATCCACTTTGAAACAACAGAGCTGAAACATATGGGCATGCTCAGAATCACAAGACTAATCCAAGGCTCAGTGCAGTTTTGGCTCGAGCTGCCTCTCTGCGGAGGGGTGTTACACATTACACACACTCGTTGAAGGAAATATCTCTAGGTTCCAATACGTCATGGCCATCTGCTAGAGTCAGATTCTCTCATGCTACAGTACTGAGCTCACTGGACTTTACAAGCACAGCTAATACACATCATGACACAGTGTACTCATATATTAGCCTACTCGGGTGCACAGCGCGGCCTGTTTTAGTGTGCAGTGAAATGCAAGTGATAAGTGATAAGTAGCAAATGAAAATCACGTCAAATCATTTTTAAAGGCCCAAATTGCAGGGTTAAATGCATTTTAATTGCTACCAAATAATTACAGAGAAAAAGAAATCCTGGCAACAGTGCTAATTATTATGGCCCATTACCAACAGAATTTCAGAGCTAATACTGTCTAAGGCCACAAGCCATTTTGATGACTGTGGCACCAGCTAAAACTTAATAATTATGAAAAGAAGTGACTGATGCTTTTAAGTGCTGTGGTTTAAATGCTGTCATGTGATAAGCTTTTACATACTGAAGTCATGTTTGGAACACATTCTACATATGGGTGTAAAAGGAAATAGACTGCACTGGGAGCGGTGGTTCAGATAATTAATAAAACATGGAGGAAGAGATGGAACGAGTGATAGTTTATAAAGACTAAAAATACAGAAAAAGCCCATGTTTTATTGAAAAATGAAGGTTATTCCTTTTCTTAACATGTGCCTATGTCTCCCTGTACTTCCATGTCCTTGCAGTTACTGGCTCATGCATCTAATCATGTACTGTGACTGATGAGGGAAAGTTTCTTAGGAGTGGTTCTACTGAGCACTGTCGTTGATGCAAATCTCCCAACATTCTTAAAGTCTGACAGGGTTCATTGATAGCTCATTTATCTTCAAGAAGGAAGGAAAAGGGCTGGTGAAAATATTCAAACAGTATTTTTTTTTAAACTGTATGGCATTTTCACTTTGTAAGGGGTTCATTGTTGGTGACTCAGAATTAATACTCAACCTTTAGAAGAATGAGTCACAGAAAACAGACTCTTTTCCAAAGAGCAAATGTCACAGCCCACAGTAATCAAACTTGGCTAGTTTGTGATTCAGGCGTTTGGCTCTGTCTGAGTGTCATATTGAGGCTCTTCTGTTCCAGTGCTTGTTATTGGATACTGTGCGCACTCCCTCATTCTTATTAGGAATGCTTTCATTTCATTTAATTGTGGAAATGCAGTACTATGAAACATTCACTGTACAAACTTCACTCTGAAATTACAGTGAATTACTAGTTGCATTATGTTTATAATAATTTACTGTACCATTTTAACAGTAAATAACAATAAAACAGCAACTGTATACTGTGACTCCACAGCCACATAGGACATATGATTACCGTAATGTAGCTAAATTCTGCTATATTTGCAGAAATAAGCAGTAATACAGTAATTTCCTGTATTTTTAAATAACAACTGTAAAAGTAACGCAACTCAATATCCAGTATTTTACTGTACCTTTACATTGGAAAAAAGTCATTTTACCAGACCTATACATATGCTGATAAAAAATACATCAATTAGCATATTTATTACATACGTATATTTATTTTATTCATCATGTTTTGCACTGTATATGCAAAGAATATCATATTTTTAAAATGCCATATACACATTTGACAGACATTTTAACTTTTTAAAGTTATTTTCATAAACATGATCAAAAACTTTTATCTGGCTATGCCTAAAAACAATAACATTTCTGTCATTACCTCATTGTTCCAGCATTTAAATAAACAAACAAACAACAAAAAAGTCTTTAAAATCTTTTAAAACACCAAAACCTAAATAGCCAGAATAAAACCACTTAAAAAAGTTGTATTAAAATCTTTATTGAACATGTAGACTGAAAGTGTGAATTATGAAGTTCATCAAAATGTAAGCTGGTGGTTTATTCATAATTTTAAATATTTTGGGAACAATAAGAAGTTTTGACATGGAAAAATTAAATATTAATTTTTATCAATTTGTAGTTTTTTTTATACAAAATAACTACAGGTGTTTATTCATTGCTTTGGTCACTGCTTTTTGAATATAAGGATTAATTTTATTAAAGTTTATTCTCGATAGTTTTCACAATTATTATGAACAATTTTCACAACTTCCTACAAATAGTTTGTAACCTTTAGTACAGGGGTGTCCAGTCTTATCTGCAAAGAGCTGCTTTGGCTGCAGGTTTTCATTACATTCATGCAGAAGCACACATGATCCGTTGTTTGAAGACTGAGACAGAATGATTAAACAAGTGAAATAAGGTGTGCTCCTGTTCGTTTAGAATGAAAACCCTGCGGCCTTTTGAGGATAAGATTGGACACCCTTGCTATAGAATATAAGCGTTATATTAAAATAATTTCATAAATGTGTCTGCAAGAAAATGTGTTATATATTGTTAAAAACATTGATTCCAAATTTTCTTTTGAACTGTACTGTACATTAATACCTACATACAAGTAATTTTGGATAATTTATTGGTCCATTCATCAATAAATACTCAAACTATGTACATATATTACAACACATATATTATTTAATTATATCAGTACACTCATTGTCATCATAGAGGAGAGTTTATATGAACACTGTAATATCTTAGGCTGGTTTGTGGGAAGGCTCTCCGTGCAGTATGAACACGCTGTAGGGTTCCCTTCTAGCAGAACTGCTTCCACCTCTCACAGAAATGTCTTGAAAGAGAAATGATCACCTGCAGGCACAATACTACAAAAATGTAGGTCATGTAATGTATATACCTGCCGTTTGAAGGCTGTTTTCACAAAGCGAGATACTGTATTATTTTATCATTCAAACAACAAAAATGCAACCCTAAACACACTTTATGTTTTAATACACACTTACTCATTCTACACTTTCTAAGCCTCAGTAATTGCATGCAGCTATTACTGATAAGATTGTTCTATACTGCGAGACCCTCGTGTTCTTCTGAACATATACATGCCCATGTTTGTTGCATGACTTTATTTGTTCACTGTCCAGCCTTTGTCCAGCCCAACTGTGTCTCAGTGTGTACCTCTTTTGTGTGAGCCAGGACAAATATGCAGCGATGTGAATATTCATCATCCTCCCCCAGAGCCGGCTTCACAGCACACACGGCTGGTGTGTGAACAATCGATCCAAGTGTCCATTGACCAGCTATGGACAACGGCAGTCTTATGTGGCTGCAGGGCGTATGGGTGTACAAGGGGTTTAGGGGTGGCGACGGGGTTCGTCACGACCAGCTGGTATGGAGGGTATCTCTGGGTGGAGGAGGGCCCATTGTTCTTCTGCTGTTCTAACAATGGTACATTTGAGAAGGCCACTCTGTCTCTGAGGGACAAGGCACACTCTGAGCACGGTGAGGGAAGGTCAGAGAAACAGACACTGCATGTGATTCAGGCCTGCTGACCACAATGGACTGCTGTTGATACTTGCTTTGGCTTTCTTTTGGCTTTCTGTCATCACTTTGCCTTGGTATGTTTCCAGTATTTGTCTTTTTGGCCCACAGCCAAGAAGATTGGGCTTTCATGCAATAACATGTCTGGGGTTCATCTTGAAGGATTGTGTAAACTTATTCAAACTTTTGAAACTGGAAGTGGTCATGAAAAAGCTTTTGCTGAAGAATATCATTACTATCACTTTTTTTTTAACATCACTTGGACACACTAGCTGACCTTCACATTCTGTGAACATGATGAATGGACCAAAAGATACAGTTCAAAATGACTGAATAAAATCTTGTTAAGGGATTTGTTCGGCAAAAATCTAAAGTACACAATATTCCACTTAACACATTTAAC
>JAILXH010269571.1:11508-24231 GCA_023558415.1 Piaractus mesopotamicus | reverse complement strand
ATATATATATATATATATATATATATATTGTGAACTTGAATCGTCTAGGAACAATAACATCTCAACCATGAAGCCGTGTTCCACACAAACTCACAGAGTGCTGAAGCATGTAGAACGTAATTGTTTGTCTTCTGTTGCATCAATTTTTAAAGAGTTCCAAATTGCGTCCGGGAGTGACATTAGCACAAGACCGCTTTGTCGGGAGCTTCATGAAAGTGGTTTCTGTGTCCGACCAGCTGCTCACAAGCCTAAGATCACCATGTGCAGTGCCAAGCGTCAGCTGGATTGGTGTAAAGCACACCACCACTGGACTCTGGAGCATTGGAAACGTGTTCTCTGAAGTGATGATTCACTGCCTACCATAATACATACTGCCAAGAGTAAAGTTTAGTGGAAAGAATCCCAGAAGAGTGGAGGTTCTTATAGCTGGAAGGGGGGCAGACTCCATATTAATGTGCATGTTTTGGAAGGTGAGGTTCAACAAGCTCATACAGGTATGATGGCCAGGTGTCTACATACTTTTGGTCATATACATACAGCAAGTATTAAAGCAATAGTTTGGTGTTGGTCCAAAGTACAAATAATTATCTCTCAATAATTATCTACAAATAATTGTCTTGCACAATAAAGGTGAAAGTGGAATAAAAGTGAAAAAACTGAAAAAACAGAAATTTCTAAAAATATGGGGACTTCTAACAACCACAAGACCTGGTGGACCACCAAAACTGTCACCATCAGATAAACAGTATTAAAAGCCACAGGTGTTCCTGTCCATCCTTACACTGTGTGAAGACAGCTTAACACTGTGAGTCTGAAAGGATGTGTAGCAGTCAAGAAGCCCTGACTGAGAAAAGGAAATAGACAGAAAGAAGAACTTTTGTAAATCAAAGAAAGAAGCTGTCACACATTCAGTGAACTCTGACAAGGAGACAGACTCCATTTCCCAGAATCCTCGGGGAAGTCACGTGACCGAGCAACTTCCCTCCGACTCGGATTCAGACATGGACTCCATTGCCCACAATTTAAGGGGAGATCACATGACTCCTGACTCTCGCTCGCGCTCCAATCGGCGCTCAAACTCCCCATAGTACTAACTGGGGACACCTGTGAACTTGGTCATATGACTAGTTAGTTTCCTTTATAAGCCCGGGCTTGAGTTAGGTTCATTGCGAAGTATTGTATAGTTACGACCTACTGAGCGTTTGTTTTCTGACTGCCTGTATTCTGTTTTGCTGACCTCCATTTCTTCTTGACTTTGTCTTTTTGCCTGATCCTTTTGTACTGTTGCCTGATTTTGACTGACCCGTGTTTTGAACCTTACTGCCTGTTTTTGACCCTGTCTTCAGCTCTGCCCTTTTTGCTTTGTTTGCTTGACTATATAAAAACTTGTCGTTTTTACATCCGCAAGTGTCTGTATTCTGTTGCCACATCACAAGCTGCTGATGTTCTCAGAACAATGAACTGACCACAATGGACTGATGTTGATGTTTAAGTCAAGATCTCAACATCATTGAATATTTTAAGGATTACTCAATACGTAAGAAGCAGAAAATGCGACCAACCTTTAAGACTGAACTTTGGAGGTGTGGAAAAATATCCCTGCAGATTTCTTTGAAAAACTGAAAGCAGGTCTCCCGAAAAGAATGGAAGAAAGAGTGGACACCCTAAATACTGAATAAAATGATAGTATATTTAGTTGTTGATGCTTTTGCTTAATTTTCTGCTAAATATATGTTTCTGCTTTTTCCTGATGCTGAAAGATGAGTAACTTGTACTTAAAGGCCATTTTGACTGGAAGTTAAACACATTAAGAGCGGTCTCTTGACTTTTGCACAGCACTGTAGCTAAACTGTAGTAGCAGTCTTTCGGAAGCCTGAATTTTGTCTGTGCACTTGTCCATTTTTATAGATAACAGTATGTCATACAACGTCAACCACATAAGCGAATCTATTTGAGATTACTTAACAACTCTGCGCAGTTCGAGGCAAGTGTGTGATGATTTATGCATGCGTTTTGCATGATGTTAATTGGTGGGGTATAAGTTTCCATTACTCATTAGCTATGTTAGCCTTGTAGTTCCAGTTCGAAATTAAAGAAGCAAACACCGAATTTGTCTTGCCTGACTGACTACATTTAGGGTAAGAGAGAAAATTAGAGAGATTTTTCGCTTTAAGCAGCAGCTCTGAAGCACTGTGGACTGACAGCTCTGTCTCAGTGCAGACTACACTGCTTTTCTGCAGAGCCTGATGTCACACGGCTTCAGTGACCAGCCTAGAAAGCTCAGAGATCATTAAAACGAGGGCTTTGAAGAATTCCTCTGTGATCTTATAAATGTTATCGCTCGTCCTTCACCTCTTTAATCATGGCAATCCTCCGAACACGGGCACTTTTCTGAGCCAGTGAAAGACATCAATTTGAATCTAGCAAAGCAGCTTAAGTTGGGGGGGCAGGAGAGGGGGGATTCAGCAAGGCCTTCTTGAACGAGGCCCGCAAACATTACGCTGGCGTGAAAACAAACACGGAAAGGATGGCAGCTTAACTCCTGAAGTGGCGATGTGATCTAATTTGCTGGAAGCCCCTTGTCATTGGGGGTGAGCTGCCTGTCAGAATGAGGAATAGGGCTGATGTTAGAGAGAGCTGTCAGTGACATGGCCTTTAAATTTCACTGAGCTGATTCACCCTCTGTTTTCTACAGGCCTGCTTCAGGACGAGCAGCACCTCTCCTGTGGCCACACACATAGCTTAGGCCACAGAGACGCCAGTCTAGCCTGCTGCTTCTGACAGCCCTGCAGGGCAAGAGATTCATGGCCCTTATGGCTGCTCCTGTGTAATGCTTGACCTTTAACCCTTAGTATGACTAAGGACTGGGCTGTGGAGCAGTAGAACTGTGTTCTCTAGAGTGAGCTCCATCCAATAGCTTTAGGTTGAGTTGGAGTGGTGTTGTGTTCCAGAACTTATCATCCAACATCAGTACCTGACCTCAATAGTGCTCTTGTGGCTGAAAGCAATCAGATCCTCACAGCAATATTCTAACATCTAGGGTAAAGCCTTTCCAGAGGAGTAGAGCCTGTTACTGCGGCAAAAAAAGTGACAAACCGCCTATTAGAAGAAACGTTGAACCAGCAGGTGTCTACAAACTTTTGCACGTGTAGTGTATTCCCTTTAACAAACAAACTTTTTTTGAGGGTTCTTTAGTAAAGGCAGTGGTTATATATAGAACCATGACAGCTTAAAGAACCATTTGAATGGTTCATTGCATGGTTAAATGATTTCTCTCTGTGAAAACCTGTTGCACACCTTTAAAAATGGTACAAAGTTCTACATAGTTACATATATAATTCATTGTGCTTTATTATTGAAGGCCTGTAATAGGCTACAGCTATGCCGTACGATAAGCAAGGTTTTTAGTTAACAGCTGCTCTACACTTAGCTCATGTCTGCCGGTTCCTACTGACCACAGTTCTTCCTGTTCTAACAGATATATTTCCCCAAAGAAGGCTAGCCTCGACTTCACAATAAGTCCTTAATTCTTACCAAACTATCTTAGCGAATAACTACTGAAAAACAGTTAAACACGTGTAAAAACATTCTGAACATGCAAATATATATTTGCCAAGTTTAAGGCACTTGTGGAAAAAATGCTTTAAATATGCTATGAAAAATAAGGACACACATGGTTTTTATTCAACTATACACTTCCTAGAAAAAAAATCAGTACTTTGCTTTGCTTTTAAAACGGCACCAATTTTCTGTGGTACACTTTCATGGAGTGTTTTTACGGTACTCAGCTGGTAGGTTGTTGTAAGCCTCTTGGAGAACTTGCCACAGTTCTGCTGCAGACTTTGGTAGTCTCACTTGCTTCTGTCTCTGCATGTAATTCCGGCCTGACTCAGTGATGTTGAAATCAAGGCTCTGTGGGGCCATATCATCTGCTGTAGGATTCCTTGTTCTTCTGTTCATTTCTGTGTGTTTGGGGTCATTGTCATGCTGGAGAATGAACGCAGAACTGATCTGATGGCACTGCGTGACAGATCTGCCTGCTCTTCTCTAAAGTGAGGGCGACATTAAATTTGACCAAATCACCAGCTCTGTTTGCAGAAGTGTAACCTGGCATGGAAAAAAAAAAAGCATGGAAGCTCTGCCATGCTTCACTGTTGAATGTAGACACTGATCCATGAGGTGCTCTCCAGCCCTTTGGCAAACTAACTGCCCTCTGTTAGAGCCAAAAATTTCCAATTTGGATTCATCAGTCTAGAGCACCTGCTTCCATTTTTCTGCACCTCAGCTCTTGTGTTCTTGTGCGTAGGTGAGTACTTTGGCTTTGTTTCTCTCTCAGAGATGTGGCTTTTTGTTGTAGGTCTTCAGTAAAGACCACTTCTGAGTTCTCGGACTGTCCCAGTTTTTTTTTTTTTTTTTTTTTTGCCAGAGCTGAGAACGGTGCTGGACAGCTGTTTCTGTTTTTGGGCTTCTGCAGAAGAAGGACTGGACAACACATCTGGGAACACCTGTCTGCCACAAAATTTGAGTTTGAAGGCTAAATTGCCATGTCAGAGTCTAACCTTTCTAGTAATGACTGTCCCCCTCTCAGTTTTATTCCTGCTACATAGCTTTTTTCTGTTTCAGTTAATCAGTGTAGTTTAATCTGTGCATAATATCATTGATCGTTAGCACCTGTTTGTTATATTTGTTTAATCATGCCCTGGACCTAATCATGTGCCTACAAGGACCTGCCATTTATAATTTGTAAGTGACCGGTTATCTACTGTGTTACTTTCTTTAAATATGTACAAAAATATATATGTCAAACTTCAACTGACCTATCCATGCCCCACCCACAAATGTGTTTTTTTGTTGCAAGGTTGGTCAAGCTTTACAGAATTCTTGCAAAATCCCCATTTACCCTAAAGATAATTGTACAATGTACAACTTAAGAAGAGCATAATTAATTCCAAATAGTATTTATTTTGTTTATTTGTGAAAGGTCAGACTGTTACATCTTTAAAAAAGAGTTTCTTTGTAAATGCAATGGTTATATTTAGAACCATGACCATTATTTGAATACTTAAATGTTTTTTCTGATTAAATGGTAGATTATCTTGTATATCGTTCTTTAAAAAAAACTGTTATAAATGGTTCTTTACGGCACCATTATTGTTAGAGTCAAAAGACCTTTTTAGTAGAATATAGAACCCTTTTTCCTAAGATAGACTGGATGTGTTTTTTTGTCATATAATCAAGCAAATATGAGCAAGCTACTAGCTGTTTGTTTCTCATTGGGTTAAATCAGATTTTTCCAATGTTCTGTAAATCTTGTTTACCAGCAGTTCCTGGAAAAGAATTAGATACACTTGTGGGCGGCGCATGGATAGGTCAATTATGTGTTAACATGCGTAATAAATAAAATCTCTAAAAGGACAGAAGAGTTAATGGCTTAGTTGAGAACAGAGAGTAATGTTTCAGTCGGCCAGTGATTAAAACCATCTGCTTGTTCAGGCTAGTGTCATCACATTGAATAAACCCTAGAGCAAGTAATTCTGTTCAATTTCACACATGGTACCTCTCTTTTCCAAATGGTAATTCATTTTAACATTGATATGAGTTACCCTAAATAGGCTTTGATTGTTTTCACTGTCTGAAAAACAGATGCCTCTTAATCCAGAGTTTTGGTGCAGGCTCCAATGGGAGCTGTATCACCTTCGACTCTATTGACGAGGTCACCAGACTGTAATTAGACATTAAACACAATGAATTTGCATGAGCCCTAATAGGTACCCTGTGCTGCTCTTCTTTAGTCTAGGCAGCCTTGTGATATTGCCCTCTGATCAATAGTGAAATTGAAAAGATTGATCTTTTTCTTCTCTGCAAGACTTAATTGCAACTCCTAGCTTTGTGGTGACAGCAGAAAAACTGAAGGAAGCCAGTGGCATTGAACTGCATGCATAAGAAGTTAAATGAAGATGTTTGGTCTAATTGAAGCACCGAACAAGTGGATGAAATGTCATGCAGGTATCATTATTACATTTTTTCCTGGTCAAAAACATCATGTAGAGGCTTCATGAGGAGATAACAACTTGATGTCATTTTTCTGCAACACTGGATGTGATGCAATGATGAATTAATAGCCTGTAAAGCATTTCACCTGCTTGAGCGAGCCTTTCCATGGTGACTAGGCTAATGCAAGGCTAATAATGTAACCCTTCATTACACCAGCTTAACCTGCTGAATGAAGGAATCAAGTGAATGGTTCCAGTAAGCCCAGGAATGGGATGTGAATGTGGACAAGTTGACAGCAAATGCGATGGTTTTTAGTGTGGAACGTTTTAGGGGTCGGAGAGTAACTTCAGTTAGATTAGAGAACACTTGGGGGAAAAAGGGATGACGGGGAAGTTTGTGGGGAGTGGGGTGGAATTTGGGGAGGGTGAGGAGGCACATGGCTGCATGCTCACTGATTTTTTTGGAAGGCTTCAAGACGTGGGCAGACATAAGCGGATCCTGAGGAAACAAATAGGAACCGAATCATGCCCCATAGCAAGACTGAACGTGGCAGGGGAACAAGGGTAAGATTTAAGATTTTAAACCCCTTAACTCAACGGTCTTTGCTGAGCTATATATAGCAAGGGGTTTGAGCACTGCAATGGCTTTGATAATGCTGTTTCCTAGGCCTAAGGCGTATTTGTCAGTGGTGCTTCTTTAACTCTGGATATGCTCCTTCTGCCTTGTCTGTCAGAACATGTCATTACATTTGTTACTCACATCAGTGATAATTTGTCGATTAAGTGTGAGAAATGGTCTATTATTCTCTGTAGGCCTACTTTCTTAGATTTGTATTGCTGTGAACATTTTGTTTCAGAGCCTGCTTGGTCAGTACTGTGTAAAAGTCAGAGACCACCCTTCTTTTATTCAATTTCCAGTCAAGTGTTATTTATTTTTAAAATGTTAAAAACATATATTTAACAGAAAATTACATAGAAGCATCAACAACTAGATATAATATAATTTTTCTATAATATTCAGTTTGTCCACGCTTTCTTTCATTGTTTTCAGGAGACTTGCTTTCAGTTTTTCAAAGAAATCTGCGCCTCCAGAGTTCAGTCTTAGAAGTTGGTTGTATTTTCTGCTTCTCACAATTGATTTTTTGTCTATTCTTTCCTCAGTAACAGCTTCTTGGCAGCTACACATCCTTTCAGACTCATAGTGTTGAGTTGTCTTCTCACAGTGGAAGGATGGACAGAAACACCTGTGGATTTTTTCGGATCTGGAGTGGAGCTTGATTTTCTCCTCTCTCTCAAAGATGAAAGCTTTAAGCTCTGTTTATCTGATGGGGTCAGGTTTGGTGGTCTTCCAGGTCTTGCACAGTTGTTAGAAGTCCATGGTTGCATGGTGTCAGAACAGTGTCTAGTTTTGGAAAGTTCTGTTTTTTCACTTATACTCCTTTGACTTTCTCCTTCCTTATGCAAGTGGATTATTGTATATCCAGTCTCCTCAGAACTGTCTCCTGAAAAATGAATAACTTGGCAGGAAGTGAGAGGTGATCTCTGACTTCTGCGCAGTACGGTACTGTTCTAAGAAAAACATTTTCTTGTTACAAAGCCAGAGAGAACAGAACTACATTCTGTGGAAGGCTTTTAAAACTTTGTTCAGACTTATATATAATCATATACAAACAAAGGTTCTGGGTAGTAGCTGGTGTAACATACACTTTTTCTTAGGTTTTATGCAATTTTTTGATTCTGAGGATAAGATTAGATTTGATTGTCCATATTTATAAAGTTATAAGTGACTTAATTCTACAAAGCTCTATTATTCTATGCAGGTTGGTTTGGCTCAGAAAAATACAAATTAAATTTTATGTAGCGTGCCCTTGATCAAAATATTCACTTTGCAGTGTGACTGAGCTGTAAACAATACAGAAACCTGGTTTACCTCATACGCAACCTCATACAGTCGTATGCACAAGTTTGGGCACCCCTAGTCAAATTACATTTTTTCAGTTTTCTAAGAGAAAACAAGTTAAACATCCTCTACAGAGAGCCCACTTATTTTAATGCACATTTACTGTTCATTTTGCAAGTGCAAAAGTTATGGCACACTTTATATTTCACTCAGCAAACTCAGTAATTAAAGCTCAACATATAAAAAATATGGCATATAAAAATACCATATTTAAGTTTGTTTCCTGTAGAGGAACTTATTTTCGCTTAGAAAATTAACAAAACACATAATTTAGCTGGGGCTTTTCAAGCTTCATCTTCATTTGCAACCCCCCGAAAATTGAAATATTAACATGAAAATGTTGCAAATAAACAGTTACAATATGTGCAAAATATACTCTGAATCAGGCACTAAGCATTGACTATTTCAAGTTTCAAGTAATTCATATTTCATATTCAAATTCATATTCAAAATGAGAGAAAGACCAGGCACACATCAGTGATAAGCTTTTAAATTTAAACACTGGTTTGAATGTTCATTTTTAATTTTTTAAATGATCTATTGAAGTTATTACACCCTTACTAGATGGTGAATGTCTGTCGGTGAGGCTGTACAGCACTGCAAGGGCTACAAATGACCCAGCTTGAAAGACCACAGGGAGTGCTGTAATGCTGCTTTGGGGACAGTGGCTACAGGGAGTGGAAAGCTGGAATTTCATTATTTAGCACTCATTAGAAGATGTCAATGTCAGCATTACTAAAGAAAATGTACTTTTTAGACAACTGATAAGAGCAGTGCAGACTCTAGTCCACCACACTATGCTCATATTTTCCACATCTGATGTATTTTTAATGCAGGCTTTAAGTGACTATATGCAATTATTCTCTCACAACCTCAATATACCTTTGTAATTAGCTGGAAGAAGTTTTCCTTGCATGTTCTGTGAGTAATGAGGGGGTCTATTGCAGCTGTGGGCCGAGATTTCTCAGCTGGATTAGGTGGCTTGATTCACTGCGAGCAGCCGGAGATGCGGTGACAGTTTTAGTGCACAAGACAATGAAGTATTATAGCGGACAACAATAATGAAGGATTTCTAAAGACAGCATGTTCTACTGCCGGTTTGTAATTGAAATGTCCCAAGTATTTGGGCTCGAGGGATGTGCTTTTTTTGAGTAGTAGAATGGCAATGGTTGGCAATGGACAAATTCAGCTGTCAATTCATGCTGGAAGGAATTGAATCAGGACAATATAGAGCATCTCTCATCATTTTCCCCAGAATTTTCAGGGCCCTCCTGGGAAATTAAAAACATTTTTTTGTTGCTAAAACTCTTACTCAAGTGCATTTTCACCGTCACCCACTTTTGCAGGAAAATGAATTATTGGGAGAAATGAATTTGCCACTGTGAGCATGCCTAGGCTGCGGGGCGCATTACCCTAATTTGCCGCAAACGCGAAATGTTGTTGGGCAGAAATCTTTTGATCTTCCGACACACAAGTGGCCTATCAAATCCTGCTTCAAAATCATTTCCTCCATGTGTGACGTCACTGCTGGGTGAAGATATTAGCCTATTACACTCGGCCAGGAAAAAAAAGCCCCCTATCTGGAAAGTAATTTTTCCTCCAATAAATCCCCATTCAGATTGGAGCAAGGCTTAGCCCAGTCTAGACGCGCTTAAATGGTGGGGTGTGAACGGTTGCAGAGGGCGCAGACGCTTCCTGCTCTTTCTCTTCAGTTCCTCTCCGAGGAGGCTGTGCAGCTCCTCTTCAAAATATGAAGTGATGAGTGCATTTGTATTCATATGGACGCTGCATAGTCGCTCTCGAGGGAAAATTAATCTTCCCACAATGACTTTATTATTCTTCATGCTCTCACACCAAATTAAAAGAAGCGTTTATTAAATTTGGGACTGCTTTGATGATGGTGCTGCCTTTAGACAGTCTTGTACATGTTGTAACAGCAGTATTTTTTTTGGGTTTATTACGCTCCTAAAAAAGAAAGATGCCAGTAAATGTTCTTTATGCGATGCCATTGAAGAACCACTTTTACTTTCCTAAAGAACTTTTCAATAGATGATTCTCTAGAGAACCATTTTTGTAAATGAGATATGTGAATAAGAAGAACCTTTTTAAGGTTTGCGTAACCTTTATAAAATGTAAAGGGTTTAGGAAGAACACTTAAATAATTGCCTTTATATTATGAGAAGGTTCTTTAAAACTTTTAAAGGTTATTGACATTCACATGTTATTGTCAAACAAACGTTTTTGGGGGGGACCAAGAGTGGGTCTTCTGTGGCATCGCTCAACAAATCTTTTGTGACATCTTTCTGTTTAAAAGTGAAGGCAGTGATTGCATAAAAGAACCGCTTTTGGTTCCCCAAAGACCCTTTCAAGGGATGGTTCTTTAGAGAGCAATTTTTGTAAATGAGATGAATGAGTGTGAAGAACCTTTTTAAGTTTAACTTTACAAAGGTTCTTCACATTCACACACCGCATTTACAAACCAACTCTCTAAAGAACAATCTATTGAAAGGTTCATTAGGCAACTTGAAATCGTTCTTTCTTTGACACTCTTTCTGGCAGTTATTTTCAAGAGTGTCGAAGAACCTCCACATAGCGTTAATGTTCTATTAAAGTTTATGCTTTAAAAAATTATTTTAAAGAATGGTCTGGTTTTTGTTTTATCTGTTTTAACAGATTTTGTATTGACCTTAACACAAAACACATTATGCTTAACTAGGGTTGGGCGATATGGCAAAAACATAATATCATGATACTCGAAAACATTTTTATAATATATGGTATGTACTAAAATATAATTTATTTTGGAGTTTTTTGTTGGAAAAGACAAAACGGGACCAGTAATGTTGCGTAAAAAAATATAATAATATAAAAGCTGTGAATACAATACTTCTTATTCAAAGTTCCAGACATTGCACCACACTAAAGCCAAAATTGTTGTGAAAACAATTCGCACCTCTCCACAAAGACGGCCGTGCCGAGAAATGTAGTTTGCTTCCAGTTTTACAAATGACTCGCATTTCCAATGAAATGTATTTCATCAACGTTAGTGAAGAGAAAAAAATACATAGTACAAAAACCACATTTTATGACTGCTGTGAAAGGGCTTAAGGACACAATGAGTTGTTTTGAACCCATTTGTTTTGTTGTGTGTCCAAGCCAAGAACTGTTTTGGAACCATTTCAAGAGTCATACTTTATGAATGTGTTGCTGTGGTGTTATGCAGTTCCTGTCTTTTGAGCTGTGTGTCCAGATATTAGTCGTCAAAAGGCACAGTATGAGGTTACCAGCTTAATTAACACAGCAACAGGACCACAACCCTAAAACAGCCCTGCAGTGTGTCTGACTCAGAAACATTAGCATAGCAAACACGTATATTTGTGTTTTGGGCTGAGAAATGATATCGCGCTGTGTCAAACTGTACATGATTACTGGACCACTAAAATAGATCAAGGGCGTTTCCCATTTTATTTATTTATTTATTTATTTATTTATTTATTTATACTTCCTGTGCCAGTGAGAAAGGACAGTGATGTTTTTCACTTCACCTTTTATTAAGGTATAAGATTATTAAATATACACTAAATATATGTACTATACACTAAATATGTACATGGACCATTTTAAAGAATTAGTTCAAACAGTAAGCAAGTATTTAGGTCTTAGATGTTTACAAGCCGTTCTTAAGAAGAAACTTCTTCTTAGAATCCACTTATGTTTTTATGGAGATTCTGACATTCACCAATGTTTTCTTGTTTGGAATTTGCTCTTAGGTAAGAACAGAACCTGTGCACACTCTACAGCACATATGTGCAAACAATTCAACATTGTGAATCTGATGTAGACTTTTTCTGAGAAAAATATGTATAAAATCATTGTTTTAGGTGGCTTTCCCAAACCCTAAGCCCTAAATTTCAACATGTGAAAATAATACATTTTATTTCAATGTTTTTAAAAGATCTTTTTTGTTTCTTTTAAGGTGAACTTGAAATATTTTGATTTTTCACGAGTTTAATTAAAAAAAAAAAAAAAATTATTTAAAAAATCCTTTCCCAGTTTTTTGTCAATACCAAAACACAGAGTTTCAGTATGTAGGCAGAGCCTTATTTTAGCCACCCCCATGCATTTTAGAGGGCATCCTTGTCCCTCGTAGCCACATGATGAGCAGCTAGATCCCATTGTTTTGAAGTAAATGTGTCCCAAAGTCTGAAAATCAGTGTGGAACAGTAAGAATTGTCACCACTGAAACAAAAGCAAAAAAGATTTTTAGTCCAAGTTAGTTAAATGTCAAAAATAGGTTTTGAACTCTGAGCCATTGACTTTAAGCTAGTTCAGGGATCGGCAGCATGTGGCTCCGGAGCCTCGTGGCTTTTTTTTACTGCCCTGTTGTGCCTCCACAGCAGAATTAGATTTTTAAAAATAAAATAATCATCTTTTGCAGTAAAATAAAGCTCTGTTGATCGTTCTAAGCTAAAGTTAGCTTCTTGTTCAAATTTTCTCATTTCACCTTAAATGGTGCAGCAGTTACAACAACTAGAACAAGAGGTTGGTGAATGAGGAGCTGACTTCAGCCTCGCGAAAAATCGAACGTTGAGACATTTTACAAGAAACTATGCTACTTTTGAGGGAAAGTTTCCTGCCAGAGATGCGAGAAAAGTGGCTACAGCTAAGTTAAAGCTTAAAGCAGAGCAAAGTAAGTCTGCGTTTTCCTTTATATTGTATTTTTTTTTGCCTATAGTAGTACATCAGCACATACTGACATATTTACAGTCA
>JAILXH010269545.1:0-26527 GCA_023558415.1 Piaractus mesopotamicus | reverse complement strand
CCCCCCCCCCCCCCCCCCCCCCAAACCACCACACAAAGTCCCCACAATCAACCACTCACCCACTCACAAATGCACATAGGAAATGCACTCTTTCAAGTGTAGATAAAGTAGTGTCTCCCAGACTACACAAGGCAGATTCTGAGTCATGGGATCTGATACTGCCAAATAATTCATGCTCAGACAGACATGCGGACAAGCAGGCAGACAGACAGATAGACAGCTACAGCTAAACAGTCTTCTAGACACAGGAATCATAAGACAGACATGTGGACTGAAGGAGAGAAAAGCAAGTAAAGAAAAAATACACAAAAAACCAAAAATAGAGACACATATAGTATGATAGTCATTAAAGACAGAGAGACATTGAAGTAAAAAAAACATATCTAACAGGCAGACACTACAATGCATCCTTTCTTACCACTCTGACTGAATCCAAGCCAAATAGACAGAATAATCAATATCTTGCACCTTTTCAAAAGAAACTATACAGCCAAGTCAAGGTTTATTTATATAGCACTTTTTACCACAGGCATTGTCACAAAGCAGCTTTACAGAAGAATCAAGAAAAGGCAAGGAAAAACTCCCTAAGCGTTAGAGGAAGAAACCGTAAAGGGAACCAAGACTCAAAAAGGGAACCCATCCTCCTCTGGTCAACACCATATAGCAAACAATAACAAAAGAGCAATATGAACAGAGAATAAGGTTTTCACATTAGTATAAAATAACAAAATACAGAAAAGGGGAAAAGCAGGTTAAGCAATGTCTATGATTAAATAGTTTGAGTCTGTGCAGCAGTAGCATCAACAGGAGTGTCAGTGGCACACAGGTGAGGTTTGCCCAGCACTACACAGCAGGAGTTTCATGGTGGTCAAACTGGTCCAGGAGACAAACAAGGATTGAGCACCCAATCGAGGCAGATGAAGCAACAGCACCAAACCACAAAGGATGGACAGTTGTTCAGCTCGGCAAAGAAACATACAACACCCTGAGGAGACTTTGGGACCTAACCAGAGTAAATTCTTGATACAAAATAAGTTATGACTTTTGGAAATTTGGATCTCAATTGCCTACATAGAGAAAGACATCTGATAAGAAACAGATAAGAAAGGCCAAGATGGCACCACCAATCACCCTGGGTTGAGCGACAGATAGGACCATAAAAATCCCTTAACTGTTAACTGTTAGCTGTTAGCCTAATATTTAGTGCCTATATACTTATATATACTATATACTATAATTGTAGCCTCTGGGGGTGGCTTCATTTAGAGCAAAGTATTTATCAGGTCTAATCCATGTTTCTGTGAGGCACAGAGCATCAAAATCATGATCAATGATAATTTTATTTACAACGATGGCCTTAGATTTAAGAGATCTTATGTCAAGCAGTCCTAGTGTTAGACCAAAGGCGCTGTCACTGCAAACTGGTCTGATATTAATTGCATTAGCAGAACAAACTCGAGGTTTTCTGAAATTTTGTTTTATTCTGGGAATAGACATAGTATCAGTTGGGTGGAACCTATGTTGTGTCTCAAGGCAGCTAGCAGACTATCAATTTAGCCTGTTTTTCTGCTGCCTGGCCCTGGCCCTGGTTTGTCAGCAACTGACTGTCCTACACTGACGGCTACTTGAGAGACTACGAGCTATACAACAGGAAATGAGAGCAGCACCCTCCCGCGAAGGGGTGGATACCGTCCCGACTCAAAAGACCAGGCTTGCCCGTCAAAAGTAGTCCAACTATCTAACTAAAGCCCTAACTAAAGCCCACATTGTTTTCTGAGCACTACTTAGACAACCAGCAGTTCAGCGACCATAACCTGCTGTAGATTTCGGTGCCACATCAAACTGGGATGGGGCCAGAGCATCTTCCGACATCGGACATCATGGGCTAATTTACACACCTCTGTAATGTTATCTTTAGTTATTTATGACTGCCACAGAAGAACGTCATTAGTACCTGCATGAATGACTGTATGTACAGCTAGCTAGCAGCTTTAGGTTTCTTTTAATGCCCACCTGCTGGCTCCCTGCATACCGCTAACTGCTACAGGCGCCCCTAACAGAGAAGCTGTTTTCACGTGCTGTAAAACAGAATCACCTATAACCAGAGCTCTGTCAACAGGAGTCTCAGAGGCTGTCTCGCTGAGTGGGGCAAATCTGTTGGACACGTGAATTTGAGAGGAGTGGTGCTCGCGTGGGATAGCTTTAGCTTTAGCTTTGCGACTATGCCACCGAGACGCCACCCATTCGAGGGCTCTGCTGCTGGAGTCGAGGGCGTGCTGTCCCTCCCTAAGGCACCCTGCTGACTAGCCCAGCTCTTTTCTAATTTTCTGGATGCATACTTCTAACTGTATAATCTTCTCCAACAAGCAAGAGACTAACTTACACCTCTCACAAAAAGAGACATAGCTAAATACGCTGCACTCAAAGCAAAGCAACAGCTCACGGTCTGCCATACTGATACTTATGTTAAGTCCTTTTCAGGTGTCTCACAAATCTGGTGAAAGAAAAGGGTGACCTCCAAAAGTTGCAATTTATTGAGACTGATGGGCAACTACATGAAAATGTAAAAAAAGTGTGAGACTAGCGAGATAGAGTGGAGAAAATAGCAAATGCTCTCGCCAGCAAACTTCAAACTTCAAACTTCAAGGCAGTCCAGTTCACCGACATACTGGAGTTCATCAGATGTGGAAAGGTAGAGCAGTGCAGTAGGAC
This sequence comes from Piaractus mesopotamicus, assembly GCA_023558415.1. Lineage (NCBI taxonomy): Eukaryota > Metazoa > Chordata > Actinopteri > Characiformes > Serrasalmidae > Piaractus > Piaractus mesopotamicus. The sequence goes on along the minus strand of JAILXH010269545.1, from coordinate 23,815 downwards.
TGCTGTTATACTCTGTTTCTGAAGACAAGCTTGCAGTCTTCAGAAACAGAATATATCTGCAGTCCTGCTGCACTGCTCTACTTAAAGAAAAATAGTAATAGAGCTCTCAAATGTAACTATAAAAGTTAAACAAACAGAAAAGCATTTAATTTACAGTGGTAAGTCATTTCCTGTTTTTAATCATGTTTAATCACTGACAGATTAAAACCTATTTTTTTCTTTAACATTAGCAACAAAACCAATGTTTTATCCACTAGCTACTATTTCTTTCATAATATTCAGAACTATGCATATTGGGAGAGGGGGGCCTAATTAATGACACAGACCACAAAGGCCATAAGCAAAGTTCCACCATCAACATCAGAACACCGTATTTATTGTGCTATGTCACAGCAAAATACAAGGTGACACAGAATTCTGGCACTGATCAATAAGTGTACACTGAAACCAAATGACAAAGAAACAATCTTTACTTTGTATAACAAGACTTTTAGTGTCACAAAAGACAGATTCTTTCATTATATTTATTCCACACAAAGGACAACTGTGGTGAGAGATGCTGGAATTTAGCTAATAATTAAGCAGATCACAGCAGTCACTGAATTTATTGACATAACAAACTCAAAAATATGTCTGTCCAATTATTCAATAGCTTAATGAAAACCACAGGAAAGGATGAAAAGAGCTTTAAAATATTTTTTTAAAAGTTCATAATAGCGGCTAGTAACATTTTCAGATTAGGTCTACGAGTTTCACTATGTGTAACCCATGTGTTGTCTGAGTCACATTACAGTTACAGCTGCATATTAAGTGTGATCAATACTGAAAACTGGCAACTGAAAAATCTGATGTTATTACATTCTAGTACTCTAGTCAAATAAAATACTGCCTATTTAGAAAACATGAAAAGCCACTCGGGTCAAAATCAGGTCTACACAGCAAAGTTGTTAATCAATATCTCGACACTGGCTATATTATAATAGGAAGAAAAATAAATCACCAATTGTTGTGTTCTCAATTCAGCCATTTACAAGGTCTGGCGACTGCACATAAGGAGTTAATAACGTTGTGAACTCTTTAAGGGCCAAAACACATCAATCCTACAAAGAATAAAGAGTGCCATTTAAGGCCAACTGATGACTGACTTCCGTCAGCTCACCATCACCTCTCGTCTCCCGTTAGAAGTCGGCACTCCGCCATACCACAAAGATTAGAGCTGACGGCTGGCACATGTGCTTAACATGCTTAAAGGAATTGGAACAATTCTCTATACCAGGAGCTAGCAGTAATCTGTAAAACTAACATGGGGAGTAAAGAATATATTGCTTGAGTGCGTTACAAACTTCAAATGTCCATGCTGAAGCTAAACGTAGACTGTGAATTTGAAAGTTAACCACTGCTAACTTTTAACATATTTAAAAGTAAATATTTGCACATCAAATAATGCCATAACAAGAGCAAAATCAATATAAATTTTTTTTGGAAATATGACTTTGCTAGTTTAAAAATCTAGATATTTGAATAGAAAAAATGATTTAAATGCCCATCCCTAGTAGAAAACTTTGGTACTTAAATTGTTGTTAAAAAAGAGGACACTGTGTGTGTGTGTGTGCATGTGAGGCCATTGAGGCCATTTACTTGTTTTGCTCTCTTTCGTTTCTGTCCTCGTACACGGATTCACAGTTCTCTTGCAGCCGACCACCGACACAGATTCAACATGCTCAATCCACCAAAACAGCGCTGAAAAAAGACTTGAACCGATTGTGCAGAACATACTACACCTACAACAGGAGACAGAACCAGCGCTCGCCAACGGCCTGACAGCATCTGATGGTAGACAGCAGGCTTGGTGCGTCAAGACCCTTAGATAAAAACTAAGCTCTGAGATTCTCTGTAATTTTACTGAAAGTGTGATAACACAGTGCCATTTATTGGGTGGTACAAAGCTCAACAATGTCCATGCACCTGCATATCTATGTGTATGCATGAATGCACACTCAAACTCAATGAAGTCTTCATCTGAAAGTAGAAAAGGCCTTCATTTTTCACTTGTTCCATGTGTTCTAATTAAACTTATTTTAAATAAAATAAATGGATGTTAAGAATATTAGCTGCTCTTAAAAACAACGAAAAACAAAAAATAGCAATAACTCAACAGAAGACTGACAGTGACAAATGGCTGATACAGTACATGTTCAGGTTGCACTGTAGTTGTCCTTCCTGGGCTTCCTTCTTCATTTACACTCACTCACTTTCGCACACTCTCCCTGTGACTGGCCTCTGTGGTTCGCAGCAGTAAATTGACAGAGACGAGTTGGGTAGTGAGTGAGTGCTGAAGGCTTCTAGCCCTGATGGCAAACACCTCTCATTTCAGCTCCTCTCTCTCTCACTTTCTTTCTCTACCATGAGTCTAATTGCTGCTGACCTATTATGTGCCTCACGGTTGGAAGCTTGGCTAATAGCATCTGAACAAAAGCTACGTTTCAGTCTCTCACTCCACAAGCCCTTGAGCAGAGCAGCACTTAGAGTTAGTGTTAACTCAGCATGCTAACACAATGCACACCACCCTACTTAGCCATTTAGCAACAAGCCAATGCAGCATGGAAAAAATGACTGAACATGCCCTTTTCAGATTTTTTTCCTTTTGTTCAAGGTTCAGTACTCTGTTTGAGAATATACTTAATGACAAGTGCTTGGACAGGACATAACAGCACTGTGCAAAATGGAGTGAAACATTTTAAACGTGTATGGTACATAATAGGCCTGTGGGCTTCACTAAGTGCATTGCCAGGTCAATTAAGTGAAGCAAAGAAGGAAAGGAAAAAAAGAGGGTGGGTGGGCAGACTGACTACAGCTGTTATTTCACCACTCATCACCAATGCTTCTTCTCCCTTTCCCTCCATCCAGCAGTCTCCCACACTTTCTCCCGTCCCCCAAAGAGTGCCACCCCTTTATTCGGTATTCTATGGTTTGTACAGCTTGTGCAGGCAGTTGCTTAGCAACAAGGTAGAAAAAGTGGCTACAGCTGATTAAAAGGGTGCTGATGGAGTGGAGCTGGCAGGCAGAGTCAGCCGAGAGGTGGGGTGGGGGGGTCAAGGAGGGGATTGAAGGGCAGGCGGAGAAGGAGTGAAAGAGAGAGAAAGAGAGAAAGAAAGAGAAAGCCTAAAAAACTTCTAAAAAACCTCAGCCCCACCGTACATGACCTCCACTCACCACAGCCAGCCTCTCCTGTGAAATGCTTACACTGCTTTCCTCAATCATGTTGCAAACGTCACATCCTGGCATTCCTTCTCAGAGGAGGAAGAAGGGGTTTAAAAAAATAAATAAATAAAAATTTTTGCGCTTTTTTAATGCTAGAAATAATGACACACTGTTAAAGAACGCTTAAAACACATACAGATTATCGTGTTGTTCTTGCTATGTTTCTTAAAATGTGACGTATTTTCTCTAAGGTATGAAAGTACAATATGGCAGTACACTGTGAGTGGCAGCTTTGCAATGACACTGCAAACACTCTTAGTCCTAATCTAATTAATCAATAAAACATTTTCTCTCCTAATACATGCCAGTATAACAGCAATGGTGTCGCATTGCACATAACAAGCATCATATTCAAGATTCAATATCACAAAATATCAGTGCACCTGTTTTCAAGCAGTTTGTTTGTAGTTTTTTATTCTTGTTTGAGGATCTACACATGGTATCTAGGACCAGACATCTGAATGCAATGCATGTCATTTGCTGGGTGCTTCAGAAAGTTCTGAAAAAACAGTTTAATAGATAAGTTTCCTTTTTAGAAATCTGTTTAACATTTACAAAAGAATGAAATTTTTAGACCAAACCACAGGATTTTTAAAATCCTAAGACTTTTAAAGGATGAGAGACTTAATAACAGATTTCACCAATTTTTTGTCCTTACTGTCCTTCAGTCATCACAGCCCCAGACTACAAGATTGACCTGGGGAAAAAACGTCCCTGACTCTCAGAACCAGGGATCTTACAGAACTTCTCTTGAACATGACTTCTGATCAAAATAGACCTGGATGTCCCAATCCCCAGTTATCAACTGTAGATCTACTTGGGCTTGCTTTTAGACTTGACAGTCCAAAATTAGGAGTAACTGTTATGTATTTTTCAGGGGCAATATCAAAACCAATTATTAGTAAACATGGAAGTAAATAACTGATATGTGGGGCCAATATTTACTTGTCATAAATACTTCTTTCAACCAATCCAGAATAGCTGTGAGCAGGAAACTGAGCCAGAAGTGTTTTCAGTCATGGTTGTGTTAGAAACGTGCAATCATTACATAAAAGCCTTTTTGTCAGAAAAGTTAATTTCTGTTAACCTTATTCTTACACATTTCTATAAACACATCTGAAAATATTTCTCGGCCCAGTATGAAATGCAAAACATTCAGTTGCACATACATTCTTCTGATATAAATGAAGTGACTAAATTAACTTCATTTAGGTTGGGTCCAACTCATCTCTCATCAGTAGCTCACTCAGATAAACAAAAATACTGACCTTCCAACCAGAGGGCCTGATTTTGAGCAACCAGATAAGAAGCAGACTGCTCTTGCTAATCAAGGAGTAACCATTGGGAGATGTTAACAGGTCCTACAGCAGGCACTTACACAGCCGCGGAATATCACTGTAGCCCTTCAACCCACCTTTGTTCCACCTGCTGTCTCTGGGTCTTCACCTGCCCAAGTCCCAATGCCACAGTGGTAGCCCAGCCGGTTCCCAGGGGCAAACTCACCCCACAAGTTGAGCCATTGCTCCCAGCTACCAAGAGTTACCCATATGCAACCCCCATGTGGGAGAAACAACATGATGACCGCGCCTCCACATATCTTTTCATGGCAGCAATGTGCCATGTCTTTTCATGGCAGCTATGCGCCAGTTTGCAGAGGGGAGGTTGGTTTCCGGCTCTTTCACATACATCAGGGAAAGTGATCATGGGCTGAATATGCTGTAGAGTTCTGTACACTAGCTGCTGAGAGTGACTGGAACCTGGCAGCACTAATGGCTGCCCTCCATCAAGGCTAGATTGAGGAGCTCAAGGACATACTGGCTCCTTGTGACGAATCCTCGACCTTGGATAAGTTGGTTGAGTTAATCCTCAAACTGGTCAACAGGCTGTGAGAACGACACAGGATTCGGGAGGCTTTGTATTCCCAGTCCTCCCTAAGCTCCCCTACCATGACCATTATGTCCCCAGCTCATCAGGAATCCTCAGAAAAAGGTGTTCAGCCAATGAAATTGGGGCACACCCACCTCTAACACCAGGAGCGAGAGGCCGGCATGACACCTTCGCCCTTCCTGACCTGAGCTCTCAGGAAAAAAACAGGTCCGTCATGGGAAAGGCAGCCCAAGACAGAGTCATTCACTTCTCCTACGGGTTCTGGAGTGTTCCTCAATGCCTCTGTCTCATGGGGATAAGCCAGTGAGGATGCTGCTCTAGCCAAGGGTCTTGGGTTGCCCCTTGTTTCACTGGATTGCCCCTTGCCCGTATCTGCCACTGACAGACATTTTTTCATGTCTGGGGTGGTCTCTTCTCAGGTCTGCAGCAGGTCCCTTGCTGCAGGTCGGGCAGCACACTGAGCAAATCTCCTTTTTCTGTTCAGTGCTCCTGACCTGCAGTTAGTGTTAGGCTTCCCAATGTCACAATCCCCATCTGGGCTCCCACTGCCAGACCTCCAGTTTGCCTGTCCCCAACCTCTGTGTAGAGACTTCCCTTGACCTCTCTTGAGTGGCCACAGAGTACTGGGACTTCCAAGAGGTAAAAAGGAGGAATAAGGCCCAGCCCCTCCAACTTGCCCCTCCATCGGCCTTGCAACATCGCCATAGACTTCCTCCTTGGCACTAGACCCCCCGGGACTGGCTGTTCTTCTTGTCCACTCCTAAGTGAAAGGCCATGGAACAATATAGGCTACTACCCCAGGAGGAGCAGGGTTTTTCTTTGTAGGTAAAAAGGATGGGGGCCTCTGGCCCTGTATGAATTACCAGGGCCTAAAGAAGATCACGGTCAAGGACTGCTACACCCTAACCCTCTTTGAGGCACTGCAGCAGGCTTCTGCTTTTACTAAACTGGACCTGAGCAATGCTTACAACCTTAGGTTAGAGAAGGTGACAAGTGGAAGACGGCCTTTATCCCTCCATCGGGTCATTATGAATACCTCATCATGCCCTTCGTACTTTTAAACGTTCCGGCTGTCTTCCTTTCATGTGTTCATTTACCTGGATGGCATTTTAACTCACAACATAACTATGGACAAACACATAGCTCATGTCCGCAGCATTCTCCAATTGCTCTTGGATAATCAGCTGTTTGTTAATCTGGGGTAGTCCCTGGTCTATGCTCAGTTGGTTGCCTTCCTGGGCTTTCTGGTTTCCCAGAACCAAATGAGCATAGAATCTGCTAACATCTGGGCCTTGGTCAACTGGGTGTACCCTACATTGCTCCATTTGGTCCAGCGCTTTCTGGGCTTTGCCAATTTCTTTCAAAGATTTGTAAAGAATTTTAGCACCACAGCTGCACCACTGACCGCCTCACCAAGAGGGAGGGGCTCACACGAAGCCTGACCTTGGCCCCTGTTCTCTAGCTTCCAGACCCTGAGCTCCCCTTCATTGTTGAGGTAGATGCTCCAGCAGTCGGCATACAGTTTTGGTGATCATGAGTGGCCGCTTGTGGTGGCCACGCATGGATAATGATGTACAGGTCTACATGGTGGCCTGCTCATCCCATCTCACATGTAGTCCCACATCTCCCTGTTCTTCATCATGTGGCTGCCTGCTTCCCAGGGTAAAACTGTGAGTCTTGTCATAGTTGACCGCTTCTCTAAGGCATACAAATGTATTGTATTACAGAAGCTTCCGTCGGCCAGGGAGGCAGCCATTCTAGTCCTCTGTCATATTGTCCGGGCCCATGGATTCACCAGGGATGCAGTGTCTAATAGGGGTGCTCAGTTTGCCAGCAGGTTTTGGGGGGCCTTTTGCCAGCTGTTGGGTGCCATGGCCAGCCTGGCATTGGGATTCCACCTCTAATCCAATGTCCGCACAAAGAGGGTCAATTAGGATCTCGAGCACACCCTCCGATGTCTGGCCTCGTCCAACCCTCCTCCTGGTCTGAACATTTTAGTGGAGTGGAGTATGCTTACATATGGCCAACACCTGGATGTAGGGCTAGTTAAGGCCTGTGAGTCTTTGTTTCAGAGTTCTGGAAAGGTGTCTGACTGGTAATTTTGGGTAGAAGCTCTGGAATATTCTCTTGTGCTTCTTTTCTCTGTCATCTCTCTTAGCCTTTTTCCCGCCTTTTTCTCTCTCTTTGTTTAAAACCCCTAAATGTAGTACTTACCAACACTGCTGTGGTAGCGCAGTAGTAGCACCCACCCCAGTATCTTGAGGTCCCAGGTGTGATCCTTGCTCGTGACATCCTTGTTTTTCATTTTGTTTTCTAGTTCTCGAGTTGCTCTGCACTTGGGTCCAACCTTACTAATCTCTCATGGGTAGCTTCCTCAGACTAAACATTGACCCTCCAACCAGGGGTCTTGAGTTTAAATCCACCTCTGGGTAGGACACTTCAAGTCAATCACAATTGCACTTTTTGAAATGTATGGAGAATGTAAAACTTACCGTACTGACTTGTGTAGTGTTTCATTGTATTTAAAAAATATGGTTGATCATTAATACTTGTTTGTAAGGAGTCTGTTACTTAGTATGTTACTTTTTTTTAAAGACATACAAAATTCCCACTATATTTTTAAGCACATTGTTTTTTTTTTTAACATCATTTTAATACCTTTAAAAGGAAAAAGTAGTACCATTACTGTGGCAAAAGAAACTGACAAACTTGACTACAGTTTACATCATTTTATTGAATCTGTTTTACTGAATCTGAACAACAGAAACACTCGGTGCACATTAGCTAAAATAACTGCCCTCTCATTACTGAAAATAAAACTGTATGGTGGTAGACATTCGCAGTAGACAAATCACCTCTAGTATATACAGCTAAACTAGCAGCAGCAGCAAATGACTCGATGGGCATACCACTTTTGAGGGCTAGCATAGCGCTTGTGCTTTTTATGATTTCATGTGAGAATCCAGTGCTTTAAAACACAATTTTGAATGATTTGCAAAAAAGTTTACCTTGCGCCTTATATCAATTGCTGGATGGCCATGATATTCGTCATCTTCCAACCACTTTTTGTTGAATTTGCATTCAACAAAAGCCTACATTGCTTGCTTGTCATGTTTTTGGCTTTTTACTTTTTTCCTTGTGTTTTCTAATTTTTTTCCCTCCACAGCCCACAAATTAGAAAATGGATGAACACGTTCTTCTTCTAGTTTAAAATGCGGCTCACAGCCACACATGGTGTACTGCCACCACCTACCAAATGGAGTGCACGCTACCTATTTAATGTACAAACAAATACCATAGGTTTTGTGGTATATAAAATACCTGTAAAATAAATCATATAAACTGAACAAACATAGACAGACAATCTCATTTAATCTGCTCCAGATTAAACTTAATGCCCCCGCTCTTACAATTCCAAACAGACTGTTTGGAAATCTAAAATATCCTGTTTTCTAATAACATGCTAACGCAGAGAACTTTTGAAATTAATTTTGAAATAAAATCTAAGGGGCCTTATGCTTTTGCACTGCACTGCTCTTTAAATATCACAAAAGAATCATACTGTGTCTCAGTATATCATGATAAAGCTGTATCATGGGGCCTGTAGTAATTCCCACTCCTACTATGCATATACCAACAATTACGGGATCTTATTGAATTATGTTGAAGCAAAAAAGTGGGATGCATGCAGAAGCCTCCACGTGGCGCACCCCAGGCAATGTTGATGACAGGAGCTGTACTGCAGTAACTGACTGAAGTAGCCAATTCTGCACCCACCGACAGCCAACAAGAATCAAGTCTTTTCTTGATAACACAGCAAGCCACGATGCCAGCGCTAGTAGTGACCTCAATTAACATTGAAGGATACACTATAATAAAGGCCGATGTGCTAGCTAGCCACTGCAAAAGATCAGACATCGTCTGTAAGCAGCAGACCCATTTGGGCCCAATGAGCAAATGGCCAAAATTACCAGGCATGAAACTTGCAGCTGAAATCCGTCATCCGTATGGATCAGCCGTATTCGCAAAGCCCCAGCTGGGTGTCAGTGACATTCATACCAACAGCTCAGACACAAGCGTGGAGACAGAGATTTCCATCACCTCTCTGTACAAACCACCTGCCAGCCCCTTTGTATGGCCCGATCTACCATCCAAATGCAGAAAGAGGTATGCTGTTGTGATTGGAGACTTTAACTCTCACCACACAATGTGGGACTATGACTCTATTGACAGTGATGGTGAACTAGTCGTAAGCTGGATGGAAAATATACAGCTGGAGATTATACACAACGCTAAACTCCCAAAGTCCTTTAACAGCAGCCACTAGAAAAGAGGTTACAACCCAGACCTGTGTTTCACCAGCCAGAGACTAGCACATCTGAACAAGAAAGCAGTGCTACAACCACTCCCAAAGTCACAACACCGCCCAATCTCAATCACTATAAAGCCTGCCATAACAAAGTCTGAAGTCCCCTTTAGACGCCATTTCAACCTCAAGAAGGCCAAATGGTACTACTATAGAGAGGGAATGGAAAATGCTCCTCTGGACATTAAACCCTCACCTGACAACTATGCCAAGTTTGCCCAGGCTGTGAAGAAGACAGCATGCGCTCACATCCCTTGCAGATGCCAGAAGAAACACACAGCTGGCCTCACAGAGGAATCATCACAGCTGCTGGAGCAATATGAAACGGAGTTTGAAAAGGACCCATTTTCAGATACCACTCACAAATTGGGAGAGGCACTCATAGAACTACTGGGAAAGGAGAGGCAGAGAACCTGGCAAGACCTCATAGAAAACACCAATATGTCTCAGAACAGCAAAAAAGCCTGGGCCACCATCCACAAACTAAGTGAAGATAAGATCACACCACCAACCATACCAGACATCGCACCGATCCAGGTCGGGAGCCAATGGGAAATGAATAGTTGCAGGCGCAGGGCTAAAGGATACCATCACTATACAATCATCCCAGGAAACCAACAGAACATGTCTATACTAACCAAGCCTTTCACTATGGAGGCGTTTGAAGCAGGACTTGGCACCATGAAGCTGGGCAAAGCGGCGGGTCCTGACAACATAGTGACTGAGATGATAACTCACCTAGGCCCAGTCGCCAAACTATGGCTCTTGAACATGTTTAACATATGCCTTCAGACCCAGTATATTCCAGCTCACTGGAGGAAAGCTATCACCATCGCCCTGCTAAAACCAGGGAAAGACCCCAACCTCCCAAAAAGCTCCCTACTATGTATCACCTACAAACTGTTCGAGAGACTGCTCCTTACACGTCTATCCTCACAGATAGATGCCCAGCTAATCGACGACCAGACTGGCTTTAGACCCGGAAAGTCATGCACAGGACAATTGCTGAACCTAACCCAATACATCGAAGATGGATACCAAAAGAAGCTGATAACCACTGTCGCTTTTGTTGACTTGACAGCAGCCTATGACACTTCAACACAGGCTGCTGATCGAAAAAGTATACAACATGACAGGCGATGCTTCACTATGCAGTGTAATCAGATGCCTCCTGAGCAACCACATGTTCTACGTCACACTCAACAACAAGAAAAGCAGATGGTTCCACCAGACTAATGGGCTGCCACAGGGCAGTGTCTCCTGTTCAATGTGTACACCTACGACCAGCCCCCACCAGAAGGATGCAGCAGGTTCATCTATGTGGATGACCCTGGCAACGCAGCAGCATGGCTTCCCAGAAGCTGAGTCAACCCTGGAAAAAGGCATCTCAGATATGTCGACATACTATCTACACAACCGTCTGTGCCCAAATCCTGGGAAGACCCAAATCTGCAGCTTCCACCTCAAAAACAGGGAAGCAAAACGGGAGCTTAATGTAACCTGGGACGGCATGAGGCTAGAAGACAACCAGTATCCAGTATACCTGGGAGTAACCTTAGACCGTACCCTGAGTTATAGAGAACACATTAGGAAGACAAGAGCCAAGGTCTCCACCAGAAACAGCCTGCTGTGATGATTAACAAGCTCTAAGCGGGGGGCCCAACCAAGCACGCTGCTAACAACAGCATTAGCCCTGTGTTTTTCCGCCGCTGAGTACGCCTGTCCAGTATGGAGCAGATCCTGCCACGCACACAGAATCGACCCTATCCTCAATGAGTACCTGCAGAATAGTGACTGGGTGCCCTAAAACAACTCCAGTACCATGTCTCTATGCTTGTCTCAGGCATCGCTCCCCCTTACATACGGAGAGCAATTACCACCCAAGCTGAGCGGACAAAGCAAGCCAATGACATACGGCGCCTACTCCATGCGCACTCTGTCGCTCATAAACAACTTAACTCCAGAAGCAGTTTCTTGGACACCACAGACGTACTGGAGTCCAGCCCAGCCAATGCCAGGGTCAGCGAATAGCTTAAACATAGGAACAGCCTAGGCAGTCAGACAGCCCAATGGATGGAGAGAGGGATCACCCCAAATGAACGCCCTGCCTCCGGCCATGACCAACCCTGGACTGTCTAGAAAACCCTGAACCGCCTGCGAGTCAGTGAGAAATGCTGTAGGGCATACCTGAAGAAATGGAACATAATAACATCTGACTCATGCGTGTGCGGTGAACTCCAAACCATGGAACACCTCATGAGATCCAGTTTTGCTCCACAATGCACCGCAGAAGACCTGGCCAACCAAATGCAGCCATGCTCTCCTGTGTTAACCACTGGAAGGACATGACATAGATGACGGCTGGACATGAGGAAGAAGAAGCAAAAAAGTTACCCAGCTAAAATATAAAATCAGTCAATCTAATGAAAACTGCATAATGAGATTATAAGTCATTATTAAATACACAATAAAAAACCTGCATCAGATCAAAGAGCAACACTAAGTTTATACTAAAAATGAAGTGATTTTACTGCAGCATTTTAATTTAATTTAATTTAAATTACCAGCAGCTTAGTGCATCTTGCCTAAATTGTATTTTTGTGTAAAACTAATTTTTGATGGAACAAGAGGAAAATGCACCAATGAATGATACCAGCAGCTCTGACACATTCAGACACAGGGACCACATTCCAAATTGCATGTTATCCCTCTTCTCCTGCTCAAATCTGCTCATAATGTAATTCATGTGTAATTCATACTGTGGCAGATTCTACAGACACATCTCTCCTCTGCTCCACATGTGATGAAAGCAATACCAGCATACACTCTTTATAATGGCCAACTAAGAGATCTCTCTCAAGTGCACACTTCAAAAACAACCACTTGTTGTGGTGTGAAGTCAACCTTCCATGGTAATAACAAACCCAACCCATAACCTGTTCCCCAGCTCCACAAAGAGCACTGGCTAATTAAACATTTCCAGAGTGAATGTCTGTCTGTCTGTCTCTCTCTCTCTCTCTCTCTCTCTCTCTCACACACACACACACACACACACAGACAGAGTTAGCAGAGAATGTCGAGGATAATTATGGTTCATAACAAGCATAATTATCACGCTCACACTGGATGATCCACTAGTAGCTAATTGGCACCCCTCTGGTGGAAAGTGGCCTTTTCCTGTTTAGGCTGCTCCTGTTAGCCTAGTGGTGATAAACCATCTGTTTGCACTCATGATAAGAGTAGTTCAGGGACTCAAACCTTCCTGCATGTAAGGAGGTTTACTACATAGCTTTTGTCACAGCAAAAAATCAGCAGCACATTATAGTAATACAGACAATGTGCGGAATTTGAAAAGTGCACATTATGAACAAGAAGCATGTGCAAGAAAGACACAACGTGCAGTGTACTGAACCTGTAATGGAAACAAAACAGAGGAAAAAGTCGAGGCAAGGAAGCTTGAGACATCCTTTGTAGGCCTAGTCTTTTAAGAGTAAAAAGGCTTATGTAGAAGCTTTGAACAACCTCAGACTCAACAAGGCATATACATCATAGAAAATACACTACTGATTCAGGTACAACAAGCTTTATAACAATGACTAATCTACTGGAAAATCTACTGATGCAAACCAGAGGCTCGACGGCCATGAAGACACTTTAGGTGCAATTGCATTTTAAAAATACACAAGCCAGAAAGAAGAAAAGAGAAAATGATACATAATCAGTGCAAAATAACAGCCTATCCTGCCCTGCATGCCAGTCAAACTGAGTGACAAGCCAAATAAAGCTGTGCTGCTGAGAGTCAATTAAAAACCAATAAAGCAGTAGTAAAGGCTTTCTAGTGCTGAGTGGCATACTCAACAAGCACAACAAATACACACACACAAACACATACACACACAGCATCAGAGCTTCGAAACGCTTTTTGAGGCTGCTGTCATCAACACAGCAGACCTGACGAGTCTGACCTCACCTGAGCAAAGCACCACATATGTAGTCCAGCACCATGGGGAGCTTCAAGGATGGTGGCTCGGTTGAGCAGGGTGGGCGAAGTCTCTGTGCCCCTTTCAAGAAGGCCACAATCATCTTGTGGCAACCTAGAGATAGGTCGTTGCTTGGAGCCTGTTGGCTAGAGAGAGCAGCAATGTAAACTTTCAAGTAGAAGGAGATTTTCCCATCTAAAGTAACTCCTGCAGGAACGAAAGCACTGTCTCCACAGACCAAGCAAACGGGTCTGTTAGGTTCCTTGAGCACCAGCCCATGAACACCTGCCCCTTGACCACATATAAGGCACAGGTTAAATGAGCCCCAGCTTTCAGAGAGCGAAAGCATTCTGAGCAAACAATAAGAGCAAGTGACAAAAAGCATGTCAGAGCAGGTGACAGAGAGGCCTCGGTTGGGTGCAGGATCCAAAAAGGGTAAATGCCTCACGCCCAATGGAGCCATGGAGCGTCACTGTGTTCAGCATGCCTCCCTTTGCCCCAGAATATCTCTCTGAGACGCCAGTCCGAACGTGAGAACACCAACGTGTGGCATTCACACCAGTTCCCACTGCTGGACAACAACGCACGGAATGCATACCAGTTCCCATGCCTGGACACCAATGCACAGCATTCAAGCTGGTTCCCGCTGCTGGACACCAGCGCAAAACATTTCGGTCAGATGTAAACATGCAAGCCCTTTATAAAAATGTCAGAATTCAAGACAGATCTAATCCCTAATTCAAAACTGAAATATCTTCCGTGCAGGAAATAAAGCATGGGCCCTTGCAAGAACAAATAAGGACAGAGACCAATGGCTTACATTCAGGCAGCCAAGGATTAAATGCACTTACTTCAACAGAAAAGCTAAAGCAGAATATCACCTTCAGTTATTTACAAATTCAGCTTCAAATTCCTTCAAATTGTGGAAGAGAGTTAATAAACTCAAAAACAAACTGGTGCCTATCTAAACCCATATCTTACAAATTTCTGATCAGAGAGATCTCTGCCAAGCACTTAACAGTCACTTTACAGCTGCTGGATATTTATGCTAATAAGGCTGATTTGGTAACACCCCTGGCGGCACAGTGGCCCGGTGGGTAGCACTGTCATTTCACAGCAAAAGGGGCCTGGGTTTGGTTCCCCAGATGGGCGACCAGGGTCCTTTCTGCGTGGAGTTTGCATGTTCTCCCCATGTCTGCGTGGGTTCCCTCCCATAGTCCAAAGACATGCAATTAGACCAATTGGACATGCTCATACATTTTTCAAAAAACAATAAAATTTCTCAGTTTCAACATATGTTGTCTCTGTACTATTTTCAATTAAATATAGGGTTTAAATGATTTGCACATCATTGCATTCTGTTTTTATCTACATTTTGCACAGCATTACAGCTGTTTTGGAACTGTAGATACAACCCTGCTGTAATACAAGGTCTCACTCGTTCTCCTCTCAGTAGCTAAAGCTCTCAATGCCATCAACACTACAGGAGAAAATAGTTTGGATTCCTTTTTTCTGAAGCTTGTGACTCTGTTTATTACATTCATTTTTAATCTATTTTAATCAGTGAGAATTCCCAGTATCTGGAAAACAGCACAATTAATTCTGGTCCACAAATGAGGTGATGCCTCAGATTTTAATAACTTTAGACCCATCTAAAAACAGTCAAGATCTTAGAATCCTTAGTGAATGAAGTTGGGTGGACTTCTCTCTCTTCTATGGCAGGTCTGACCCAGCTGTGGATTCGCTTGTCTTCTCGGGCATCTGCGGTCTTGTTTCTGGCTCACACTGAGCGGCAAGCTTGCTATTAAGATCTCTGAAAAGGGTTCTTAGCTGATGTCCTCAGAAAATGACAGAAAATGTTTTCCTCGCAGAGCATGGCGGCACTGGCAGCGTGGCTTTGCTCTTGGCTAGCCTCTCTTAGCAGCAAGCTAAGGACACACACAATTTTTCCCCTTATTTCAAAACTACTTCTGATTTTGGAAGCTGACAGTCTCTGAGAAAGGGAGTTTCTAATAATTGCCTGGCTGTATTACCTGCATCTCTTCCAGGACATCTGTTCCACAACCCACAGATCAGTAACAATGGCACAAAAAAAAAAACCTATTTGCATCCTTTTATACTCCAAACCTCTTTAACCAACTGATCCTAGATCGGAAAATGGGCCATATAGACTAAATTAAATTTCCATATCCATTCAGCACTGCTGAGGTGTGTAGGCTAACAGCCATAGTGAGAGTGTATGTGAAAGGAAGAGGTGACAGAAAAGCACTAATGGAAATACTGGAGGCTCTTTGGGCTCCCTGCGCTGAGCCCAAAATATCAGTGTATAGCTTATTATTCATACATACTGTCCATATAGTGCTATTACTACAGACATTTGATACTAGTAGTGAAGGCAGTGCTCTCATTTTTAACTCAAGCAATCATAGTGTTCGTAAAAATGATTCTCTTATATATCCTTTCCACATCTAAAAAAATGTGTGGGGAAGTTTAATTAATGGAAAAAATTGCCTACATTCTAGTTATAAATGGAACTTGATTTGATCAGTTACTTCGAATTGTCTTACAGATGTCTATAAACACAAGCTGTCCAGAAGACACTCGTACTGCAGTTTAAAAAAGGCTTTTTTTACGATACACAAGTATATACAGCAGCAATGATCCAAATTCATACAGCACATCCATCCCAACCCGTATTTCCCTTTGAGCCCTGGCTCTCCCTCTTTGTCACTAAGTCAAATTGACTATAGTTAACATTATATCCAGAGATGGCAGGAGGTTTTAATAAAGAGGAAGAACTCTGAAATGGAAAAAGCTTTTCTGAAACAGACAATATTGTTTAAAGCAAATAGTGCTCTAAACGCTGAAGCTAGAATCCCACAAAATTAGTTAATTTTCAACTCCTTTTTAAGCAGCACTAATAAAATATTGGAGATGAGAAAAATATCATTAAGGCACTGCACATATTGTCTCATTTATTACTACATGGCAATACTTTTGCTCTCTCTGGACTCTTAATCAGACAAATAAATTATTCTTCATCTATAGCCCGTGCACACATTCTCACACGCTCAAAACACACACACACACCCATACACACACACACAAAAGAAAGAGAAAAGAAAACACAAGGTTGAGAGACATTTACTTACAAATTTTTAACTACTTGTTTAACATATTACATATATAAAAATATAAAGCTTGCGACAAGACAGAGCCACTGGTAGTATTTGTTCTGAATGTCAAAGATGCAACAACATCCTCATTTTACACTGCTGTGTATACTGCTTAATGTCTGTTCACTTGACCTTTTCCATTTTGACAGCCCTGTACTGTGGCAAAATAAAAGCCTTTACTTTTGCTGCCTCCTGAACCTCTTCGTGCTCCAATTGTCCTCGATCTGTGGTACGGTCTCCCCAGACAATGCTTCAATTAAATAGCTCTTCAAATCTTAACTGCCTTGGCTTTCAGCGTGTACACCAAACTGAGGGGAAAACATTACCACAGAGAAAGGGACAGAGACACCTGAGAAGGGAACACTCTCATTGCAGTGTCATGCTAAGTCCCATTCATCTTTCCCTCTATGCTTCTCTACAGGGAGCTCCAGAGAGAATCAGAGATCAACAATTAGAGAATTCTGACCTTCTCAGTTGACCCTTCATCTCAGGAATCCCTACACACAAGATGCAATGCAGCTGCTTGTGGGTTCAAGACTAGTCTGAATGATGAAGCAGTTTAGGCAGCTAGGTTACATATAAATAGCTGTAATGTGTTCTGTTAGAGTCTGCTGAGATGGTCCCAACACAACATACACAAATTCAGAAAGGATGCCCTACACATTACACTCTACTCTTTACTCTGATGGAAAAGACTCTTCCCCTGTCTGTCTCTCTCAGAGTGTGAGAATAACCCTCAGAATGGTGAGTGACAGGGTAAACTGCAGTGATGGCACACAGTGTCACAGCGAGCAGACTAAAGTGAGAGAGAGAGTGCACCTCTTTATGGGGACTGTACTGCTCTGAACAAATACTGGCCTGTCAGCCAGACATCTGCCAAGATTCACACACACATACACAGGCGCGCACGCACACACACACGCACACATACAGCCACATACCTACACACATAAAAAGAGACACATATACACACTCACTCGAACATACACATTTAAGTACAAAGACACAGCTCTCAGTCTTCTCGTTACAATTCATTTTTGAGGTCTCATTTACGAACCAGGAAGGTATCTGTATCAGAAAACAGACAGGAGCTGACAAAGGGTGCAAACCAACACACAGAGGGGGTAATAGGAAGAGACAAGAAAATTCCTGATGGGCTGGTACAGTTGTGGGCCGGTAACTGCGAGCTAAAGCATAAACTCATGCATATAAACACAAGAACACTCAGACAAACTATGAATTTTACATCCAAATGCATATATGTAGTAATTTAGTAATGCAGCAATTGTAGTAATAAGGTAGTAATGAGTCTCGTACAGTGGACAGAGATTATATTCTTTTTATTTCCCGTTCCACCTTAAATGTTGTAGCAGTTGCATTCAAATGCCTGTATGGGTGCTAGCATGTAACTGTTTAATGTGGAATGTAAATTTGAGAGAGTAGCATATCTAATTCAGTACTGTGAATCTGGTACTGGCTGACACAACAGTGTTAAGTTTGCACACAGACTTATCAGTGCTGCTCCTGTGATCTCTGTGGTCAGCTATGCTGCAGAAGTTTGGTGATGCCTGATGTGAAGGATCTGTATTGATTACACTGTTTAGGTTTTGCTCAGTAATGTACATGGTATCAGTTTGTGCTTATTAAAAACATAAGGTTTGGTGATGAGAATGGCTGCTATTTCCCTTCCTCCACCTGAACCCTTTCTCGCTCTGCCTGGCAAATCAGACGTCAATGCCAGTAGCATTCAAATTATGCACAGTTAATCTCTATGATTTGTGTATCTTGTTACTGCTGGACACATGCATGAGTGTCTCTCCTGACTGCTGACACTTACAAAAAAGTTTTCAGTTCACTGCCACTGTCCATGCCCGCTACTGCATTTTGTGGTTATGGTGACTTTAGAACTGATTTAGTTGGCTCCCTCCACGTGACAGATTCTACAAAGCTTTTACTTTCATGTTTACTTTCATGGGGCACCTAATGGTTGCTAACCCCTCTGGGGTTCTCTCTCCTGGACACAGGGGGTTGTGGAATAATGGCTGTTGTCATACCTTGGCAACAAAAATGGACCTTTTTGAGGGACTGGGCTGCCTTTCTGCCTTCGTCCCCCAGCCACTTCTTGACCCATGATGATTAACCCATCATTTACCTCAGTCATTCAGCCACTGCACCGCATCCCACTGGCTCTCTGTGATGGGGTCACGGCTGAGCTGCATCAGCTGCAAGAAGATGGCATCACTGAGCCAGTAGATGCCTTTGCCCTGGGTCCTAAACCTGGTAGTGGCAAAGAAGTCAGGTGCTTTGAGTGTCTGCATGGACCTTCCTGACCAATCCCCACCGCAGAGGAACTTACAGCTCAGTTCTATGGCGCCACAGTTTATTTTTTTTTTTCTTTAAGGTCAAGGTCAAGTGTACTTACGGTTTCAACTCCAACCCAGCAGCAGACACCTTACTGCCTTTGTGACACGTGGGTGTGTTTCAGTAAACCCGAATGCTGTTTGTGTTAAGCTCCACCCCAGCTGCTTCCAGAAGGTCACGGTATCTTTACCGTTGGCATCTAAGGTGTCGTCATTCCTTGACGATGTTGTAGTGCTTGGGCCCACCACTGACATATATGACAAGCACCTGAACAAAGTCTTTGCAGCCCTGTCCAGGCACAAGCTGACACTGAGTGTCCTGTCTGTGCCAGATATTGTAGTGAGTATGTGGGGTTTCTCTTGTCAGCAGGTGGCATAACTCTCCAGTCTAACATGGACAGCATTCTAGCCATCTCTGAGCCCAGCTCTGTCTCTCAACTTGCCTCCTTCCTGTACATGACGGGCTACTATTTAAATATCTCCCTCAGTACTCCACCTCCATAGCCCTACTTCACCAGCTGCAGCATAAGGATGAGCCACTGGTGTGAACTCAGGTGTGTGCGGACACTGTGCATTTCCCTCTTCCCCAAATTTCTTTTCCTTCTCCCCACACACACACACACATCTCTTCTCCATACAGGGAAACCTGGCTCAAGGAACCGTTCCCACCAGAGGACCAGTTGCAACCTAATGGTCCCTCTATCTCTCTACTCTATCTATCTGCACACAAGCAGTTGTAAAACTTTATTAGTTCTCTCCAGAGACTAAATCTTAAGAACCCAGGGCTGCTCTCCCTGCCATCTCTTTAACTATCTGAAATGAAGACACCCAATCTTTAATCAAATGCTAAATTGAGTGACTCTCCTTTTAATAAAACTGTAAAAATACCTTGGTTATACCTTGATGTCTCGGTTAAAATATTGCCACAGGGGAATTAATACTAAGATTCCCTACAGTTAATAGTTATTTCATGATGCCTGAATTGTAACCCAATTTCATTAATTGAGATTATTATGGCATTGCGCATTGATCATTTGCACCTATTTTTTCATTTATTTGTTTTCCTAGAAATATAAAATAAAAATAAGGTTGGTTAAAATAACTATGGTCAGAATCTATGTGACTATGTGTTGGGCTCCCGAGTGGCGCAACCGTTTAAGCGTTGGCCCTATCATCAGGAGATCGTGAGTTCGTTCCCTGGTGATGATACAACCAACCGTAGCCGGAATTCCAAGAGAGCACCATTGGACTCGCTCTCTCTGGAGCGCCCCCATCACTATAGCGATGCTAGTCAGCGCAGGTGTCTGTTAGCTGACGTAACAGATCTGGTGGTTGGGGCTTTCCTCCGAGCACGTTCAGTTGTCCAATGACGTTGCATGAGCGGCAGTTCGAAAAGATGCAGTGGCTGGTCTCACAGGTCTCGGAGGAAGCCTGTGTTAGCCTTCATCCCCCTAGCGTTGGTAGTATCGTGTGATTGGGGGAGTCTTAACTAGCGGGTGGAATTGAAGACGTCTACATTGGGGCAAAAATCCAAAAAAAAAATTATTAATAAAAAAAGAATCTATGTATATTAAGTTGCCTCATGAGTTTGAGCAGTCCCACAAAGAATTCATTAGAAATGCGCGAAAACCCTTTTCTCCACCTTTACTCCACCCACAAGAGTTCTCCGTCATATAAGCACAGACGCCACGGGGAGAGAGACAAAATGTAACACCAAAGAAACTAGAGGTGAATCTCTAGGCAACTCACGATTCTATTTGATTACGATTCAGAGGGCTGCAATGCGATTATAAAACAATTATCGAGGCATCTTGATGCATCCTTTGTTCTATACAGAATTTCTATTTTTTCACTGTGTGAGGACTTTTAAAGCAAAGTATTTGTAATGATCCATAATGAATTTACTTCCAATATATTTTGTTAATAAATCAAATAGAAATGATGTGGCAAGTGAACCAGAAGGCTCTTATTCACTGCTCTTGTTTGGAGCATGAGACACTGGTTGCTACTCATCTGCGATAAAATGCGCTGTTACAGTGACATAAGATCCAGTGGTAATGGATGATTTTATAACTTTTATAAAGTTTTGGTTATCAACGACTGAGAACTGGCGTGCAGACTGCAGGTCACATAGCAATGCAATCTCGCCCAGCTAGTAGCTAACGAAAAAGCAAAGAGAGAGATTTAAGATGAACAATTGGAGACGAAATGGACTTATTTGCATTTATTAGCACCGCAGTTGGTTTCCTGGTACGTTAAACCTGCAACGAGAGACTGTCAAACACTAAAAAGTAGCGAAGATGAAGTCAGCTTCTCTTTCGAATTTTCCCGTTCCACCTTAAATGGTGCTGCATTTACATTCAGCGCCTCAGTCGGACCGGGAAAATTCGAACGAGAAGCTGGAGAGTGAGTTCAGGATCGTAAAACAGTCGAACGTTGAGAGACATTTTACAAGAAACTATTCACCTTTGAGGAAAAGTGTCCTGTAGGAAATGGTAGGAAAGCGGCTATAATTAAAGCTTAAAGCAGAGCAAAGTAAATCCGCGTTTTCGTTTATATTTTTAGCCTATACTAGGACATCATCACATACTGAGACATACTGGACATAAAATGCTGTGGCTCCCATGGTGGTTTGATTTTTGTTGAAGGACAAAATGGCTCTTCTTAACATTTGGGTTGTCGACTTCTGACCTAACCTGGCTTTTAATGCAGAGGGTGCTGGTCGGATTTTATCGCTCATCCAGTTGTGTTTTTGTTATGTGTCGTCACAGACTATCCGGGCACCGCACTTCTGCACTTCCAAGTTCTGCCTTTTGCGTTCAACATTACGTTATAAATTAAAGTATAAAATCGATTTTTGACATTTGTGAATCGATTCAGAATCGTCCACGTCCGCATTGCGATGCATCTACGAATCGAGTTTTCCCCCCACCCCTAAAAGAAACAATAAGAGGCCAAAATGCACTTTAAATCTGCAGATTTCAGATATTAGTTTGTTTTTGTTTCATGTCTCAGTTCATCATGTCTTTGTTCAGTTCATTTTGTTTTCACTCACTCAGTTCTTAGAGAACTGTTAGACTCATCACATGTTGAGTAGTGTAACCCAGCTGTGCTTATTTTCAAGCTCTATTGATGCATTTTAAAAGTTTTGGCCTATGATAGGTCATTGCTAAATCTGCAAGCATAGTTTAAGTATTAGGGACAGAAGTAAACTAGCACTGACTGTAAGTCCCAGACCCTTCACTAGCCCACGCACACAGGCCACTGCTCCTCCTCTACTTTAAGGCCCTCAATGCAGCACATGCACCACCACAGCTGTCTTTCTGAAGCGTCAAGGCTGTAAGACTCACCCACTGTGTAACCCTGTCCCCCCTTTCAATCTAAACATAGCTTGAAAAAGCTAGCACTGATATTCCATTCTGTGTACTGTTCTTACCTTTAGTACACACATTTACTTACTTGTAGTTTTCTCTTGCATACCTGTTAATCTAACATTTAGTCTATATACCTTATTTATCTATCATTTAATGCTTACAGACCTTTGATGATTCTTTCTCACTTGTGCACGTTAGTCCCGGATGGTTGGCCTCACAAGTTTCCAAAGGAGCTGGGAGAATTTACCCGAAGCTCTGTGGTTTTAGCTATAGGTATCGATGACCCAATCACCAATACCGATACCGCATTTAAGTGTCAGAATCAGTGCTGTTACCAATAGAGTATTGGTGCAACATTAGCTACTATGAAACTATGAAACACACACTATATTGCCAAAAGTATTCACTCACCCACCCAAATCACTGAATTCAGGTGTTCCAATCACGTTCCATGGCCACAGGTGTATAAAACCAAGCACCTATTCATGCAGACTGCTTCTACAAACATCTGTGAAATAATGGGTCGTTCTCAGGAGCTCAGTGAATTCCAGCGTGGTACCGTGGTAGGATGCCACCTGTGCAATAAGTCCAGTCGTGAAATTTCCTCACTACTAAATATTCCACAGTCAACTGTCAGTGGTATTATAACAAGTGGAAGCGATTGGGAACAACAGCAACTCGAATTGTTGGCCACGTAACATGACAGAGTGGGGTCAACAGATGCTGAGGCGCATAGTGCGCGGAGGTCGCCAACTTTCTGCGCAGAAGTCAATCGCTACAGACCTCCAATTCATGTGGCCTTCAGATTAGCTCAAGAACAGTGCGTAGAGAGCTTCATGGAATGGGTTTCCATGGCCGAGCAGCTCCATCCAAGCCTTACATCACCAAACACAATGCAAAGCGTCGAATGTAGTGGTGTAAAGCACACCGCCTCTGGACTCTAGAGCAGTGGAGACATGTTCTCTGCAGTGACGGATCACACTTCTCCGTCTGGCAATCCGATGGATGAGTGTGGGTTTGGCGGTTGCCAGGAGAACGGTACTTGTCTGACTGCATTGTGCCAAGTGTAAAGTTTGGTGGAGGGGGTGTCATTATAGTGTGGGGTTGTTTTTCAGGAGTTGGGCTCAGTCCCTTAGTTCCAGTGAAAGGAACTCTTAATGCTTCAGCAGACCAAGAGAATTTCATGCTCCCAACTTTGTGGGAACAGTTTGGGGATGGCCCCTTCCTGTTCCAACATGACTGCGCACCAGTGCACAAAGCAAGGTCCATAAAGACATGGATGAGCAAGTTTGGTGTGGAAGAACTTGACTGGCCTGCACAGAATCCTGACCTCACCCCGATAGAACACCTTTGGGATGAATTAGAGCGGAGACTGCGAGCCAGGCCTTCTTGTCCAACATCAGTGTCTGAC
>JAILXH010269513.1:6083-16694 GCA_023558415.1 Piaractus mesopotamicus | reverse complement strand
AAAATGGTCTATAATGCGTTTTGTAATTAAATCTTTCAATTCATGCCCATCCGGGAAGTTAATCAACCAAAAAAAACAAGCCTAAAATGTAACATTAATAACATACTAACACTAAAAAGGCTTTACCGCAGTATTATTAATTAGACTGGCACATCTCACATAAATTGTGTGGCTGTGTTACCAATAAAAATACCAGTGCCGTAATTATGGATACTTAACACATTCTATGTTTATGTTTTTTCTTCCTTGAAGTCCACTTATAATGTTTGTGTGGCTATATGTGCTGAAAGTGGTCATAATTAATTTTTACATTTTCTAACCTATTTATACTTCCTACAATTAAAGAGGTTGTTTTTGCAGCTGTGATTTTAAGCCTTTAAATGAGCTCTGCTCTGACTGGCTGCACTGTGTTGTGCCGCATTCAAAACTGTACTTGTAACTTCTTTATAGCCTTTTACCGCAGTCTTTAAATTACTCTTTATAACTTCAGTGTGATTAGGTGGGGTTTATTTTTTTAGTGAAAGAACATTGCATGTCTAAAAATATTTAATAAACATTTTATAAATATTTAAAAAATATTATTTAAAGGAGTGTGTTTAGTGTGTTTACACTGGCATAGTTAAATAAGAAAAGTTCAGTAATTGGAACTGAGATACCTTGAACCTCAAACACTGTTGCCTCCTCCTTCAAATGAAAATCCCACATTTGCAAAAGAGCATGGTAAAACAGACCAATTCCAAAATTCCGCACCGTTATGTGAAAGTCTTGACCCAATAATATTTACGTCCCCAAAACTTACATACACAAGCCCACATTCTAGCCCAGCAAACAGTGACAACAAAGCAACAGGAATGAAGATGGAGGCTGTGTGTAGAAAATGTACTGTTCCAGGCTGTGAAGGGGATGTCAGAACTTTTCATACCCTTCCTAAGGAACTGAACTGTCAACAGGCATGGTGGATATTCATCTTTAAACAAGGCTGAAGTTGGCTTCCTATTCGCCGGCTTCTTAATCGAATGTTCCGTTCCACCTTAAATGCTACAGCTTGTACAGCCACAAGAACATAACTGCAGCACCATTTGGTGGAAGGGAAAATTCAAAACAAGCCAAAAACAAGCCAACTTCAGCTCCCACATCTTTAACTAGATCCCAGACCATTTTAATTCGAAGTTATTAGTTTGCTCTGCACATTTCGCTCGAGACAGTTTCTCAAATCTTGGACAATATTGAGCAGGCTTCGCTCAGCACTGAAGACGGACTGAAAAGACAGAGGGGCGGTTCCATCGGTTATTAGCATCACAACTCCAACAGCAACCTGTAAGCAGCAGCCAAGCCACGTGATTTTATCCACTTTTTGATGGTTGAAGCCAGATCATCTTAGATTGAAAGTTTCATAGTGAGCTAACAACGTTAATTTACATTGTGTTCTTGCCGACAGCGAAAGCAAGTAGCTAGTATAGGTAACGATAGCTACTAGGAAGCTCCAAGTAACTAGCATAGCTAACTAAATACTATGATGACCTAGCTTTTTACAGAGATTCATTTTATTTTCCTGCCAGTGTCTATCTTGACATGTTGCCTCTGTGTGAGCCATCGCGGTGCCTCGCTATAAACCAGCAAATCAGAGCAGAGCTTACCAAATTATTCATGAGCCCCCCCCATAACTGGGAAAACAGCTCGTTTCATTCTAGGGCCAAATCACAGGGTTGTAAATGGGCATGTAAAACTGCATCTGGGCATTTTTCACTCCGACCAAAGTCACATTTCTTCTATGCAGACATCGGAGAACAATTTAAAATGCAGAGAAACTGCACTCTACAGCAACTTTAAATATGGTTCTTATTTAAAGTGAAGGGACACCCAGAATAATACAGCATTGGTAATTTACAAAAAAGGTTTACTTAAGCATCCAAAGAGGCTTTATTTGCAAAAATAATAAATACATTATACTGTGACACATACTGAAACCATCTGTAATCTTAATTATACCATGATATAAATGTTTGCACATACCACCCACTACTACCCAGAAATGTGTCAGGATTTAAAGATAATTAGGCTTTGCCATCATGCTTTTACTAAACTGATATTAGTAGTTTAGGGGGCATTCGACTATGATCCAACATCGTTGTGATATAGTACTATCCAAATATGAATTCAGGTATAGACATAAGTAGAACAGTTTTTAAGTAGATGTGCAGAAATCTAGGCTACCTGCATTTTACCCAATGCGCTTCCTTTTTCCCCCACTTTCTGTCCACAGTGAAGTCTATTGCACAGTGTTGCACTTGTCCTCAGCAAGCTCAAAAAGAACTGAAATTTAAGAGAGTGAACTTGCGTCAGACATGGTCTGCAAAGCACCAAAGAGAGAAAGAAGAATGCTAGCCTCAGCGTCTGCCGTATAGCAGCCTTATATAACAGCCCTCCTCAGGGCCGCAGGCTCAGCCGTCCAGCCTCCAAAAGGGAAACAAGAGGAACGAGCAAACACACACAGACGCTCCCAGAGGTGTGTGAGCAGCTCTCAGCTTCACTGATCATCAGCCAAGCCCTGCATCCCAATTTCTGCCACTATTTTGGGCCGTCCAACTCAAAAAACTGCTGTGACCCCGAATCTACCTCTACTTAAAACTCTGCACGATATTCAAACACTGCATAGGCATTTTTAGAGAAAGTGATACGACTGACATGCAGTAATGTCTTGTGGCATTATTGTTTACACTAAAATATTTAATATCAAACCAAAACAAACGTAAGATCACATCTGATGGGGCAGATTTTATGACATACGTGTAATAATCTCTACTGAACTTCCTGAACCTTTCTGTTCTCTGTTCCATGTGGGCTCGTTGGCTTTATTTATGTCTTGTTTCATTTGTTTTGAGAGATTAGAGCAATAAGCCATGAGACTCTCTGCGATACAGTGGTTTTACAAAACGCAAAGCAGGATGAAATCATTGTTAAAACAGCCTTGAGTGGCCTACTGCTTTAACAAAACAGAGAAACCTTGGCCCCTTAATACATTAAATAATGTATGAGTGCAGTCAAATGTGTATTTCGAGCAGTTTATAATGACTCTAAACATGCCTCAGTCTCATTTTAAAACTAAAACTTAAAACTATCCATTTTATATTTGTTCGTTTTGAAGAGAACGCAGACCAACTTGCTCAGGGGGTCTCGGCCCACTTATTTGGTGCACACTAAAGTGCAGATGGCAGCGTTCTCACTTGCTCTAACAAAGCAATAGCACCAGTGTTTGTTTTAATCAAACCAAACCTGCCAAGCCTGAACACACTCTAACATAATATAAGCTTATTAATAATAAAAACAAGAACCTGTGAGAACATTAACATTGTTTCTTTTAAATCAAATAACAGACGAAAACATAAAGCTTTGCATGCCCCTTTACTGAATTATTTTATGGAAAGAAATGGGGCAAAAGAAAAACTGTGAAGTGCAGCCCGTGATGGGAGTTGAGTTGGTAATCCTGCTACGCAAGAGAAGATTAGCAGAGCGTGTGTGTGCACGAGTGTGTGTATGAGCGTGTGTGTGGCACAGTGAAGACGAGGTACTGAGCGGCTAATCGAGCTGACAGTTCCGTCGATAATTGGCAGGGCTTTGGTGGGCGCTCTGTAGGGCTGCATTACTGCTACACACTCAGCAAATACACACAGCACAACAGGTGCACTATATGCCCAAAATTATCAAGACACTTCTTCCAATTAGTGAATTCAGCTTTTTTAAGGTCTTCAATTGTGCACACACTGCATGAACAGTGGGGGAAATAAGTATTTGCAGTCACACCGACCCTTTGCGGATAAGACTGGACATCCCTGGCCTAAGGTCACCACGTCCAATTGCAAGCTGTGGAGCAGTGGAACTGCATTCTTTGGAGTGACAGAGCTCCATACAATACTTGGGATGAGTTGGAGTGGCGTTTGTAATCCAAAACTAATCATCCAACATGGGTGAACATAATCAAATTCCCACAGCAATGTTCAAACATTTAATGTAAAGTCTTCCCAGAAAAGTAGAGGCTGTTACTGCAGCAAACGGGGACAAACTCCCCCTTGATTTCAGAAGAAATGTTAGATGAGCAGCTGTCTTTTGGACATACAGTGTGTGTTTTATTTAGTTCAGCTGGCAAGAGCAAGTAGCAGCTATATGCCTGTCCCCTCATAAAAAGTATGTTTATGAAACAGCGTCCAGCCTACATGTGGTCTTGCAACACAATCCAGGCTATGGAAACATGCATTTTGTGAAATGGCAGTAAAATTGTTAAAGGTGCCTTTTACTTGACATCCACATTCAAAATGACATGGCATTTCCCACAAAATGAATAAATGTATTAAAACCTGACCCAAGCATACAACAAATGTACTGTAACTATCACTTAGCGCAGTGTTTCCCTTACTATTAAATAGGCCAGACAGCCTCAAAGTCATGTACTGCTCGGCTTGGATGAGACGCAGACATTAGGACGTAACTGGTAAGCTAATTTTTCTTCTGTTTTTCATTCTGTTTTCAAACCGCTATGTTCATTTTTCTGCCAAATTCAAATTCAAACTCCATTTCCAAATGTAATGATATTTTGGTGTGGTGGAGACAAGCTGGCTTGTGCCAGAGAAGCAGCATCCTGTCTTTAAGTATCACAGAAGGCTTCAATCACAGAATTTCTTGGTCTATAAAGAAACTTTTTACTAAAATATAAGTCTTTGATGGCACCATATACTCACAAAGCTTTCCTTCTGGGTCTACCACCCAGCCTGAAAAGAAATCTAGAGAGAAACACTGAAGTGTACCTCACTACAGCACTGCTTTGTGTGGTAGTTATGACCAGTTACACCTCAAATAGAACCCCAACACCTGTGCAGTTCAAGAAACCTGCTTTATGTGCCATTTAAACAGAACCTACTTTTTGCCAGGCTTTTTCGGCTTGGTCCTTTTCTTCCTCGCCTGGAGCGCAAGCACTGCCATGACATAAAAACAGAAAATTGACCATTAGAAACATTCTGAAAAAAATAATTCATTCCCTCAGTATTGGGTTTGCTGAGTTACCCTGCTTGTAAAGCCAAATTTACTAGCAAGGCACAACTGTCAGGTTAATTAGCATTCATTATAGTAATATGGAAAACTAAACTTATTGAACTTACAGCCACATACAGGGGACCACAGAATAACCTAAACCCATAATCAAGTAAAGGCACTGTACTTCATGCTTCAGTGAGGTAATGGTTTAAGTAAAATTGTCCTTTCCAAAAAAAAAAAATTATAACAATAATAATTAATTAATACTCATGTATTGAGGTACTCAACGAACTGCAGTGACACTTTTTAATAAATCTGAAATCAATCATAAGTTTGAAAGCTGCCGTTCTTCTCTTTTTTCTAAAACAATAAACCTCAAAAGTTATCATTCAATATAAAAACAATCTGAAAATTACACATTCCAAATTGTTTTTTCTTAACCAAACGACGGTAAATTATTTTTTCACAGAATGGACCACCTTACTGATAAATAAGGGATGTGGTCAACTTTGAAGTCTAAAAACACTGATCATCGCTCACTCAAAACTTGACAAAATTTAATTCAAGCTAAAAAACTTTCAGGTGTAAAGTTCTGCCTAATTTAATCATTATGATTTAAACAAAGTCATCTAGAGTGGTCTGCTGTATAATGCTCCATTGTAGACAAAGTTACATGGTCAGAATTGTTCACAGTGGTAGTGATAGGAACTAGACGGCCAAAGTGTTTAATAATTCCTCACAAGCTATTACATGAAATGGATATGAATACGCTACCTGATGCCTGAGACATTGTCGGGGGGCAAAACATTGCCCAAAGAAAACAAAATTTTTCAGATTTACCCCTATTTTATCACCATCAACATGATACAAACACTACAAAGACATATGTAGGTTCACTGGTAAGTGTGGACAGTAAATAAAACGCCTATATTGTTGTAATAGCCATCACAACCCCTGGATCCTATCACCACCACTGTAAAATACAAGTACAAAAAAGAATGTTTATCTAAAAAGGAGAAATCCTGAAAAACCAGTGGAGCTCCGCTTTAAGCTGAAGCAGGCAAATGGGAAACTCCAAAAGGGCTAAGAAATGCTCTGTTCTAGAGAAGCTTGCAGACTCAGAACTCTTTACAGTGGTGGTGATATGAGCCAGACGTCTGAGGGGTTTAATGCCTCGAAAAGCTCACTCACATAAAACTATTAACGCTGTATGAAATGGTTATGAATATACTGCCAGATTTCTGGGACACTGTTTTACAGTAGCTTTGTGATAAGGTTTTTGGTCCACAACGTATTTTAATCGGTTTATTTTAATCCATTCATGGTGAAAGGGATACAAGAAGGGTGGTCTAAGGCAAAATAATCCTCAAAGAAAACTTTTTTTTTTTCATATTTACTAATATTTACAATTACATATACACATACTAGTCTGTCAACATTAAATATAAAAACTCAGAATACATTTTTATTTAATGAAAATGTTTCATTCAAATGTTTCATTCACTGCCTAATAACGGTGGCTAATACATATCTAGCTAGCTAGCAAAACAGAATAAACATGTTGGAAGTTCAATGTAATATTTAGCTAAATAAGTTATAAAATTAGAGTCTCGCGTTCGGATTTTATTACAGGCGTAACGAGGAGCTTAAAGTCAAACTGTGGACTTTATCAAACACGAGGTTAGAGAGTATGTCTTATCTGCGTATGCTTATGTTTAAAACTATAACGCGCCTGCTTTATCGGTAGTTAGCTCCGTTAGCCTGTTAGCCTGTTAGCTCCCGCTGCACAGTGCCTGTGGAGTACAGCAGCAGCAGCAGCGTGGTGGACTATTGTTCAGCTCAGAAAGACAGTGGTGTCTTTGTGCTGCAGATAATAGCGCTTCCACACACAACTGTACTACAAACCCGATACACTTCCACCCAAATGTTCGCTCCAGTACTGAGACAAATGGCTCTTATTTTTTATTTGCTCACCTTTCCTTTCCATGCTGTAGTTACCGGCTCGGCGGCGTGTTGTACTGCCAACTTTACACGCATGCGCACTTCATCCAAAACTTCCACCGGCTGAACTCTTTCCTCACCCACTCACCCACTCAGCCAGCCCATCCAGATCTAGAGAGCACAGAGCACATAAAAATAAATCTCACTGCGTTTAACGACTTTTTCCTTAACAGACAAGAAGTGATAACCAGTTCCACATTCCACGTTTCAAGTACATATACACATATATACATATGCTTTTATAATTTTACTCATAGCTTTCAACACATCCAGATTATGAAAGACATGTTTCTCATCAATTAGGTCACATTCAACTCCAAACTGTGAAACGTGAACATTTTATATACCCAACGCTTATTTTCAAATTTATTTATTTATTTACTTTGTAATGTATATAATGTTGTTTGTGTCTCTGTACATACACCATGTAATACTACAATAGCAAAAAAAAAAAAAATCAAAGGGTCTCTATCATAGAAGTGTGGACTAAACTGGGGAAAAATCCCACACTTTCTAAAAAATAAAATAATTTCATAAAGTATATACTCTGCTGAAAAGGACCATTAGAACAATTAGGACTAAAATCTGATTTTTTTTTTTTTTACATAAATCCACCTGTTTACCTTACAGCAGTTTAGCCCCACCCATTCACGCTGAAGTTACAAGTAGTGTTTCAGCCCGGACTGCTTTTTCAGTGAGGCGCAAAATACGGCAACCAATCAGAACAGAGCTTACTTATATAGTTTAGTCTTAAAGACACAGTAACAAAAACAGCCTATTTAATTCAAAGCGATTAAGAGAAAAATGGTCACGTAAAATAAATTATGACTGGTTTTGGTAAATGAAACCACATTAATGTTAAAAGTGGACCTCATGGGGGGAAAACATAACGTTAATGAAAATTGTAGAATATGAGCCCTTTAATGCAGGGAAACCTAACAAGAACCTCTTTTTTTCCTTATAAAGTAGTTGATATCTTGTGAGCTACATTGGGCACGTTGCCTCCAGCCATTCCATGTAGTTATTAGATTCCCCTGCACACCTGATTCAACTCTTTAACTGCAAGTGTCGAAGGTGAACCCACACTCCTCTCTCTCGTTAACGCTGGATCACAAGCTTGCAGGTTAACAGTAAAGAAGCCTTGATTAGCCACATCCGGTATTGGATGATAACTACAAATAATATGATCTTTAAAATCTAATACTTCATAATGCTATAGTGGTACATTATAAGCCTAAATTAAAGTCACTGTCATTTAATTATTATTAATTATCAAGGCCTCTTTTATCTTGTACACTTTCTGCGTTATCGTAGTCACTACAAGAGAAATTATCCTTATGATTAGTCTAATAGCGCCATCTAGTGGTGAAACAAAAGAGTCACAACAGTCTAACTTTCTGTATTTTCCCAAACACGACATTTAAGAGTTGTGTTGAGAGCTGGGTCGTATTTTAGATGATAAAATAGTGCTTACTAGTAATGCAATATATACAACGTACGTCGAAAAGTTTGTAGACGTCTGCGTTTCTTCTGAAATCAAGAGTATTAATAGGGAGTTTGACCCCCTTTGGTGCAGTAACAGCCTGCACTCTTCTGGAAGGTCTTTACACTGAATGCTGAAACATTGTTCTGAGGATTTGATTGCATTTAGCCACAAGAGCATTAGTGAGGTCAGGTACTAATATTGAATGATTAGTTCTGGATCACTCCAACTCATTCCAAAGGCATTGCTTAGAGCTTCATCACTCCACTGCTCCACAGGCCAGTGCTGAGGGGCCTCATAACCCTCTAGCAGATGCTTGGCATTGGGCATGACTGCTCCATAATGTCTTATTCATTAGCAATGCTCTTCTATGAAGACTACACAAGCTGCGCATGCGCAGTTGAACTCGTGTCAGTAACGGGTGCACCTTAAAAGGAATTGAATTCACCATATACAAGGGGTGTCTGGATCCTTTTGGACATTTCCAAGTCTTCAAGTATGATGTGGCTGATTATTAAACGAGAAATATGACCATTAGGGGTCAGTGCTGCTTTAATAATCATGCCAAAGCAACTATTATCCAAGAGATCTCTCCTTAAGGGAGACATATCATACATTTCTCTTGGGTTTCTATTTGTGTGGTTTTATGAACCAAAAATGGTCATTATTCATTTTTACATTCTTCTCATTCATTGGAATTAAACACGTTTTTGTTACTGTGCCTTTAAGACTGTATAAATAAGCTCTGTTTAATGTCTAATTGGCTGGCCCCAATTCAAAAAGTGGCCAGGCTGAAATACTCCTTATAACTTCAGTATGAATGGGCGGAGCTAAACTGCTGCAGACTGAATCGGTGGATATATGTAAATGAGTTCTCATGACGTCAAAGAATCAATGAAATGTGCTGTGAGCATGGTGTTCATATATGGACTGTACAGTGTGTGGTATCTTCTAAAACTTTTGACATATTGTCAAGGTGTTATGAATGGATTTTTAAATAAGATTTCAAGTACATGCAGCCAAAAGTTATGATAATTCACTATACAAAGGAATAATGAAGTGATAACAGGACGCACATGATGTTGAAAAATAATTAACTTTATTTTACTACCAGTGGTTATTTACAGGTTGTCACCTGCTCTGACTGATGAATGAGCCCAATCTGTTACATGCACAAAAGGACTTCAGTGTCTTGCCTTTCGTATTATAAATGGATCACATGCAAAAAAAAAGAGATAATAATAATAATAATAATAATAACAATAATAAAATTAAATAAAACAAAAAGAATCACCCATGACCAAATCTGTGGCCATATCATTATGGAAATCCTGCTGCTGACTTGACCAGTTTTGTGTTTTTTGTTTTTTTTTTGCAGAAAGCTGTAAACATACAAACAGGCATACACTCCCTCACGCCTAAAAAGTCATGCTCAAAACAGGAAAAAAAAAGTATTGCTGAATAAAATTAAGTGATAATATATACGATTGGAAAACACACTTTAAAAACAAATCTTAAACAGTATAACTATTACAATAAGTTAGATGCTGGCACGGCTTACTGTTTCCAAAAAAAAAAACAAAGAAACAAAAAAAAAACCAAAAAAAAACAAAGAGAAACATTATTGGTGTGGTTCTTCTAGTTTGGGGTGGGTTATTGGCTCAGATAGAGATGAACAGGCTTTCTCCAGCAGCACCAACACCT
The DNA here is from genome assembly GCA_023558415.1 of Piaractus mesopotamicus. Taxonomy (NCBI): domain Eukaryota; kingdom Metazoa; phylum Chordata; class Actinopteri; order Characiformes; family Serrasalmidae; genus Piaractus; species Piaractus mesopotamicus. The sequence continues at coordinate 6,481 of JAILXH010269513.1, read as the reverse complement.
GTTCTATACACCAGCAAACAAGGGGCATCAGGTTGTGCACAATATCTGGGGAAAAGGGTTCATAAACATCTGGATGAGGGATTATCACGGCTCATATTATACTGAAGTGAGCTGCTTTAAAGGAATACTCTTGCGTTTTCAGCCTAATCTCTGTAGCATACAGTCGATTGCTATGGTCAACAATGTGGACGTTTTACCCTGTGCTTGGTAAGAAAAGAGAAAGCACATGGAGTCACTCTTGCAATAGAAGCCAATAGTCAGGTACTGAGGCAAATAGCCATTGGCTTCCATTAAAGTATGTTTGAGTTAACACACTCTGTGGTAACTGATCATGTTCTACAGATGCAGTAGATTAGCCTGGAGGAAAGTGTATTCCTTTAAAGCAATTCCACCAATTT
>JAILXH010269401.1:0-14473 GCA_023558415.1 Piaractus mesopotamicus | reverse complement strand
TTTTTTTTTTTTTAATTACACCAAGATTGAATATACTCCCCCAGTTTGTGCATTTGTGCATTTCTAAGGAACACAGAGTGTATAGAACACCTTGGACCTTCAGTAGCAGTTGTGTTGCTGTGATTTTGATCATGTTTCTCTATGTCATGGATATTTCCCTGTGGTGAAGCTCTAGTTTGGATCAGTGAATTAACCCAGTGCTTTGTGTTTGGTTGGTCTACTTGTTTGTTTTTGTTCATGTGTGAGGTAATAGGTTGTCATTTTTCACCCTTTTTTTCCGAAGAGCTGAGGTACTGGGTCTGTCCTTTCTCTATGATGCTGTGTTTTGACCTTTGTAATTGGTGTATAACTGCAGATTGTGCTAGCTGACGGGCACTGATGGTGTCCGACACGCAGGGCTGGTACTTTGTTCCAGAGCATAGCTGAGCCTGTGCCTCCAATTTAGAAAAAAAACCTGCCAAAGAGGAGCTTAGTCAATGAACAAAACACTGTTAGAGCTATTGGCTTATCAATGGAATATTGTGTGTGTAAAAAAGTATATGAAACATGCCAGTGCAATCGCATAGTAGAAAACAGTTTTATATATCCAGATTTGTGCCTGTGGCGGATTTTTTGCCATGTTCACATCCTTCACATCAGAAATAATGTTGGAGGCTATGGTACACAACAGACACACTTGAAGAGAATGAGCAGAGACAGCGTGCTTGGCCACCGCCAGCCGTGGGGAGCCAGCGGCTATTCTTCTCCCATGAGCAGAACAAGAACTGTTAGCCCTGTAGGTTAAGCCGGTATCCACCGTGCGCTGACCGAACTTCATTGTAACAGATCTAATAATGGCAAAGTGCTCCTCTGCTGGCTTTTCTAATACAAATTTTGAAAGTGATGGTGAGGGAGCTGGCTGCCATGTTATCTGTCTCCAGCACAAGATTCCAGCAAGCTCGTGCTCCTCTGACAATCAATTTGAAGCAATTTTTAAACGAAACAGTCTCAAATGGCGTCACTCTTGACTTTTTCAAGGTCATAGAACTTAGTTAGCCAGATTGATTTGTACTTGTATAGAAAATAACATTTTACAGCCTTTCTATGCTGGAGCAATGTATGAAGATCACCACTTCGGCGCTGTGGCACGCCTGGCGGATTTGATTCATCACAGTGTACAAGCACACCAATAGTGTCCCACTTCGAAGCACGTGTAGAAGCTATTAAAAGGCCACCGTAGCTTCATAATGATGTCATGAAATTGGAGGGTAAGCTTGTGTAGCAAATCCACATCGTAGAGAAGTGTCCTAGTGTTAGATATTCATTCATCTGATAGATTGCTGTGCATAAACTAACATGTATCCATTTTCATAGATTATTGCTTGTCATCTTTGAGCTTCTCAAAACTCAAACAGTGACATCAAAGGGTTGAAAGCGTGAATGTGAGAAACGAGTACAACACAGTACTAAAGTACGTGATGCTACAGTAATAGATCACCATCGCACCTAAGTCCCCTCTATTCTTAAGTGCAGATTATAACAGCATATCACTTGGAAACCTTCACTCAGACTGGCATGGTTGCTGACAGTGCTCTGGGAAAACACAGGTTCATGCAGGTTTGTGCCAGCGGCTCCAGTCCAGTAGTTCAGTGCCTATATATGTGAGGTAGTGCCTCTACTAAGACTTCTCTAATAAAAGATTTGAGCATTGCTGTCCAGTCTTGTTTCGCTGTGTGACTTTTCTTTGCCTCATCTTTTATCCTCTAATTTTAGTGGAATGTGACAGCAGCCCCGCAGTGCAACCCTGGACCATGAATGCAACTGGCCAGCTCACAGAAAAGTGACAAACGGATCCCGCTCAAATGTCACTGCCATTCATTATAGATGAAGTAGATGCCACCAAAACATCTTCAAATGTCGCAGTGGGCCCATGCAGGCGAAAATGATTTTCTTGCCTCGTTGCACTGCCCGTTACATCTTTGATTTATGACTCTATGGTCAAGCAGTTGTGCGAATAGAAAAAAGGGCGGTCTTAAATATGTCATTTACATTAGGGTCATTTTACAGGACAGATGGGCTGGTGCACTAAGCATAAAGCCAGAAATGTCAAATCCTTGCACTGCAGGCATGCTGTCAGTGCATTTACGTCATTAAATACAATGTACAGCCCGACAGTAAGCCAGTGAAGGTCTTTCATGAGCAATGTTTAATCCAGCACATAAATCGCAGATGAACTGAGGGTATTGACTTTTTGACTGAAATGGTGTGCTTGACTCCTTATTTCTTTTGTCAGACGTTGACCTTTGAAGAATGTTAGCCCGATCACACTAAAAAAACGCCAGCCAATTAAAGTGTTATCCAGATCGATCTCATCCTTTTCTGAGTTCCTCTCTTCATTAGACAGTGACAGGCTGTATGATCTGAACCATTAGAACGTATACATTGTGTCATTCCCGGTGAGTAAACTGAATTTCTTAACGCTGTTATTTCCCTTCTCTGAGAGTGCGAGAGAGAGACAGAACAGGGTATTTTTATTCGCTACCCTGGCAACTGGCTCTGACATTTTGGGAGATTTCAAAATCCTGAGCAATGGACAGTCTAGGCTGCCGCTGGGCTTTTGTCATGACTGATTGCACACTTATGCCACTCAGGGTCTTGGCTTTATGCAGACTGATTTTCAATGAAAAGAAATGGGTTAAGTGTTTTCTTGTAAGGAATAAGGGTAGATATTTACGCTCATATTGTCAGATCGCCCTGCTTTTTATACAGGTTAATACAGGTTCTGAACTATCTTCGCTTTAAAACTCTATTCTCTTAAAGAATGTTCTCTGGGTGTAAAACCTTTATATTAAACTGATTACACCTTTAAAGCAAAAGACAAAAGCATGACAAAACCCCGACCAAACCCATTAACCAACCACATGCTGTGTCACAAGATACTCTATGAAGCACTGACATCTAGGGACATTTTTAAATATTACACCATGGGGAACTTCAGGAGCTCAACAGGTACTGAATTGAATTCTCATTCTCCTTTTTGGAAATCCACTGTAATTTGCTTGTAACTTTACAAACAGTTGTGAGAAAAACAGCATATCTTTAAAAGTATCTGTATGTCTGCCTGAGTGTGATCTGATCTTCAAGTCAAATTGCATATGCATATCATTTCCAAAGCCATTTGTGTACACATGGTTTAAATTATCAGGGTCATACGTATAAAAGGTATGCAAACCCTTGTATTTAATAACTACTGAAACAGCCTTTCCTACTACAAACTTCAACTGATTGGTTTCTGTAGCTGCTGATCTGTCCTGAGCAAAAGTGAAGAAATAATTTTCACTCATTCCTCTGAACAAAACAGTTTATGGGTTTTTTTGTAGTTTGTTTGGGTTTTTTAACATGTCTTGTTTGAATGTCCTGCTTCAGGTGACAACACAGCGTTTCAGTGGGACAAAGGTCAGGACGCTGACTTCTGAAACACTAGCTGTCTCACTTCGAGCTGCTTTATTGTTGACTTACTCCAGTGTTTTGGATCATTATTATGTGGCATAGACCAACAGATCTATCTGACTGCAAGTTGACCTGAGGTGACAAATCAACGTCACAGTAATATACTACCTCCACTGTGATTCACAGTTAGGATAAGGTTTTAGTGTTAATAGGTAGTGTTTTGTTTTCTCCAAACAAGACACTGTACATTTACCAGAAAGTTCAACTTTTGACTTTTGGTCTTTAGTACACTTGAGACAGGCAGTAATGTTTCCAGTTTCAATTTCAGTCCTGAAATCCAGCCCTGGATTTTGTAGTCACTCGTCATTATTACTCTGGTGAGGCAGTTAGTTGCATCTGCAGTTCAGTTAATTGTAAGTGATCACAAAATCCAGGACTGGAAACTGAATTGGTCTGAAGTCTAAACCTCTAATTCATCTGAATTCTTTTTAATCCTTTCCCATCATGCAGAGTAAATGTCTATTCCTACTCAATCTTTATAGCAACAGTATTATTTTGTGAAGAACAGGTAAACGTGTATTTTTAAGGCAGGACCTGTCAAACCCACGTTTCAACCATTTTAGATGCAATATTTTGTTGTTGTTAAATTAAACTTTTATTTTTAATTTTTAATCTTTTATTTATTATTATGATTTGATGATGAGATCACACTTCTTCTCACAGCTGTACAATCCTTTTTGCAGTCTGTAATTATATCACAGTAATTAGTTTAGTGTTGAATGAGTACAGAGTTGATGTATCTATTTATCTATTGTCTATCTGCGGCTTATAAGCAAAGATTAGCTGCTCTGAGCTGAAGAGACCCTTAACAGCGCTGATATTAAAATCCACTTATGAATGTGAATTATTCACCAGGGCTGTTGAGGGGAAAGACACAGAGCGATTATTTATCTGTCAGTCGGACCTGATGACTGCTGGGTGCCCCTGATGGTTGTTTGAAAATTCTGTGAATCGTTTATTTGCTGCTACACTTTATTTTAAGGGCATCCTAATTGGGGCTACTCACATAACTGAATTTGTGAGTGACAGATAACGTTTTTACAGTTTCAGTACAGTGTCATATCACTCCCACACAAGAAAAAGATTTTTTATCAGCAAAAAAAAAAAGACAATTTGCTGGTAAAAGTGCTGTCATTTCTCAGTTAAGCAAAGGAGGCCTCCTTCGTATTTCTAACGTTGTATTGGATGGTAATCCAATAAGGACATTACTTAATGTCTTTGATGGCCTTGACACTTCTAGGGTAAGAGAGCTTATCCCCATAAAGCTTGCAGTCAGCACATTGGAATAGGTCTCTGATGTGTACAGATCTCATGACCTCAGAAACACAAAACTATATGTCACTTATATCATTTTCGTAAGAATCTCTTGAATCTCTGAAATTGCAGTCTTGAATCTCTTGTAATTGTTTTACAAGACAAGGAAGAAAATTCTTAATGTTTGTTAATCTAACATGATAAAAAACTTCCAAAATGTTATCAGTATAAAATTCATATAATTCGTATAATAATTGCAACAGTGTTGGGGTTAGATGTTATAATTAGTTCTAGGGATTGGTTTAGAACCAGGATTAAGGTTAGGTTTAGGTTTTGGGTTGAGGTTAATGTTACAGGTAGGGCCAGGGTTAATTAAAATTAAGGTGAATTGAATAGACAATTATGCATTGTATGTTAAAGCAAGATAGTCAAGTTCATAGCATCTACAGTGGGCTATTCAAATAAAGTGCTACCAAAATTAAGAACTGAAAAAATACAATTGCGAGAGTTTCTTATGACAGTGACTTATGTAAGGTATGTGCACATTTAGATATGTTTAAATGGTTCTGTAACTGTACAGTACATGCATTATTAATAGAAACATAATCTTATATCCTGTAACAGTGCAGCACTGTTTGCAGTATATTACATCAGCCAGACATCAGTCACAAACCTTGTCGATACAGTGTTTCTCTCTCTGGAACAATGCATTGCATAAGCTCATCGATGCAATTCATTTCAAACAGGAAGACGGCAAAACGAGGAGGGCCTCTCAGCGTTGACTGGGAATAGGACCATGTGTCACTGCGTTTAAAAAATAACTTCAGTATCTGTTGCTTTAAATGGCTCAAAAAGAAACAGAGGTGGTTATTTGACTTACAAACTGAAAATTTAAACTGAAAAAACCGAACCTTTGTTGGCATTAATTGCAAAATTGCATTTTACATTGAGGTAACGAACTCCATATATGCTATTTGATTGAATGAAAATATATAGCATAAATAAATTAATATAGTGCAAATAAATGAATGCCACCCCCTAGTAAAATTACGTTGAATTATTCAAAAGGACACACAGTGTCACTGATGCAAAGCACCACTCAAATGAAGCACCAAAAGATACTGGAGTGCTAATGGCACCCCTTGTGGAGAATCTTCAGCTGCAAAATGTGAGTGAGTGTGTTACATGCAAGGGCATAGCCAAGGGGAGGTCAGTAATAATAATAATAATAAGAAGAAGAAGACGTTATGTTAGTATAGCGCCTTTCACAATCCCAAGGTCACTTTACAGAACAAGGAACACACACATACACACCAAAAGAGAAATGCTAATAAAAAAGAAAAATCTTAAAGCCAGATTTGAAAGTAGAAAATGAAGAGCAGTCACGGGGAGATTGAGGAAGAGAATTCCAGAGTTTGGGGCTCATGGCACTGAATGACCTGCCTCCCAAGGTGTCCCAAAGTGGTGCGTGGGACAGCAATTAGGTTATTACAAGAAGACCGCAGAAATTGAGGGGGAGTGTAAGAGGTCAGGAGTTCTCTGAGAGGGGAACAAGGTTATGCAGAGCTTTGAAAAGTGGGAAGTACAATTTTAAACTTTATACAGGACAGTACCGGTAGCCAGTACCATCATTGTGTGTCACCCTTCTAGCCACCCACTGATGCAAACCGGGACAGTAAGCTATCATCTGAATTGTAGTACCAAGAATTAGTATTTCAGTTTTTGCTGATGTATTTTTTTTTTTTAGTCGTCTTGTGACATCCACTGAGTAATATCTGACACACAAATATTAAGCCTGTCAGGCTTGATCATCAGAATGAATGAAAATGTATAATTGCACTTTGAAAACCGATAACATGTTTCCCAAGGCATTACCCAGAGGTAACATGAGCAAAGGCCCTAAATTTGAACCTTGTGGGACTCCACAAGAACATTTTTGATAAATGATGCATGTCTGATAAATGATGAGTCTAATCTCACTGCCCTCAATTATCAGCAAGTCTGTGACTGGCTATTTTGCTGAGCAAACAGGTGAGTGAATGCTGGTGAAACCTCTAGTCTTGTTCATTTTGCTTTGTTTTCTACATTTTAAAAAATCACCTAAATGAATTTCTACATTGAAATAATACCTTATTTTTGTTTTGTGACACAGCATGCTCTATATGGATCAGATCACTAAAGATTCTGCAGTAAAAATGGTACAAGAAATGGAACAAACAGTATTTTTCACAGAGTCTTTTCAGAAACAAACTATAAAAACTATATTTTAAAAAGTGGTTAGCTGGATAATAACATTATTTTCCTAATTTACATAGAATTTTGAGCTATGACCACATTAATCATTTGCCCTGTACACTTGCTCTTCACAGCGTGCTTTGTCCCTTTAGAGGTGCTGCTCTGTGAGCTACATTATGAAGCAGGTAGGATGTGTTAATTACCCAAAAAGAGTCAGCTACAATCATTTATCATGTTAACTAATTACTTTTTACAGCTACAGGCATGTGTTGTAGGCAGGATTCCAACTGAGGTGAATCCAGTGCTTCTCTGAATCGCTAAAGCTAGGTCAGCTTATCACCCAGCCAAAGACTTGTCACTCAAAACATTTCCTTGTACTATGCCATCTGTCTAGCTTTAGCATTAGTCATATGAGTAACCTGCCGCCTGACTGAGTAACCTCTATGGCCTAAAATGTAAACTTAAAGTTAATGCACTGAAAAAAGTGATGCATATCACTCTATTGATTCAAATGTGTACAGCATTTCCTCCTGAATGAATATATATCAGCTCAGTTTTGTCTTTCAGTTTACTCTTCGCAATAATTGAGTAAATTCAGCACATTTTTTATGCTATTTTAATAATGTAGCCCTAATATATGAACGGAAGAACAATATTGGCTGCTCTTTTATTTTTTCCTTTGCCAATCTAATAATATCTCTGGGCCTAACCAGAGTAAAAGTTCTAGTTCTAGCTACACCCCTGGTTACATGCCAGGTCCATAACTTGCTTCACATATAAGAAAAAAACATTTGCTTGCTTGCTATGCTATTGTATTTTTAAGTTCAATTTGAGCCGTCAATGTCAAAACTTGGTCAAAACATGAGGAAAACAACACAATTACGATAATGCTCATGTTCGTATAGCTGTATTATCGCTAATAGCGTTTCGCAGGAACATTTTTTGCCCATTCTAGATTAAACACAGACATGTAAAGACATTCCTTGTCTTGAAGCTTGTGACAGACATATTAGCATATGTTTTACACTGTAGCAATTTCACAGTGACTTTCAGTAAAGAGGCATATAGAGCTGTTTCACAGAGCTGTTTTCCAGTCAGTGACGTATCTAGAACTTCCAGAAGGTCCAGAGTGACATTTTTTTCTTATAAAATTGGTTCCATCTACTGGAAATCAAAACGTAATTGCTTCGTTCCTCTGTCACTTGTGGATAATGCTGATGGTTAATCTAAGGTGTGAGGCCTGCTCCACAGCCTTTAAAGTCCTAACCAATTGGAGAGCTCGCTCAGCTATACCTACTTAGACAGCACAGAGAAAAATAATTCTGATTGGCTAATTTTCAAGAATTTAACCCTTTTCTTTCAATCCAGAAAGTAACACTGAAACAAGAGTAGTACTGTAATGCTTGCAGGGTTTAAATATAAGCATGATTCTAATGAATAATAGTGAACTAAACATTACAGACATGATTTTTTTTTTTAGTTCTCAGAAATCATTACAGCTCCTTTAAAGGCCTACAAGACCCTCAGGGTTCCCTCTGCAGTAAAGGCATTAAGGAGCCTGGTCACATGGCTCCCCATGCTAAGGGCCCCAGTGCAGCTGCCCTGCCCTGACAGTAGTTATGCCACTGGATTTAAAAGAACAGGACAGGAAAATGCTGGCCTAGATCTAATTTCTGGGTAAAAAAACCATAATTAGTAATCAGTAGGGATATGAACAGGATAAATTATTAATTAGATTAGCTGGTCAGAAGTAGGATTTTGCTTTTGATGCATATATTCATATTCGTTGATGCATATATCATATATATTTGATACGTAAGTGCTCTGCCCGCACCCCAGATAAACTCTTCTCAAGCCTGAGAATTCTCTGACCATGGGCCAACACCTCTATCTGCAGATCAAACTTAAAGAATAGTTATTAAAGGACACAGTGATTTAGTATGCATAAAAACAGAACCACTTAGATCTGCCCCTCAGAGGAATCTTCTCTGGTGGGATACAGTGTTCTGCATTCTAAACGATGAACCACAGTAAAGCTTCTCTTCATCTGCCTCTGGACTAATTGAGTGAGACACGTTGATATGAATAATCCCTGCTGTCATGTGACCCAAAACAGTCCTTGTACTGGATCCCAAAGCCAGTAGGGCATAAGCACTACAAGGTTAAGGTAACTTTTCCACTTTTGCCTTTGGTGAATTCTTTCAAAGAGAAACCTTTGGGTGGTTTGGAAGTGCATACACGTTCCTGTCTTAGTGGTAAGAAAACTGCAGCTCCAGAATCACTGACACTTGTCAGGTTTTTTGTCACCGACCCGTGGCTGTATGGGGTGTTTTGACTGAAGACGTCTGAAGCAGTGAAGGTCTCTCAAATATGAGCGTGAACATTTTTGGCTGAGAAGCAGAGTCTGAGTTTTTCAAACCCACTAGCGTGATGGGTCAGCGGCTCAGTGACGATTCGGACGATAAGGAGATAGACGTTGCAGAACTGCAGGAGTGGTACAAGAAGTTTGTGGTGGAATGCCCCAGTGGAACCCTCTTCAAGCACGAGTTCAAGAGCTTCTTTGGTGTAACCGACAACCAAGAGGCCGCGGACTACATAGAGAACATGTTCCGAGCCTTTGATAAAAATGGGGTGAGTCATGCAGTTTTATCCTCTGCCAACAACTGGCTGATTGCATTTTAATTACAAAAAACCCAGTGGTGATTTTGATATAAATTATGGATTTAATGAATTGACTCTATGGCCCAACAAGATTTTACAGTGTTTGTTTTTTTTTTCTGTATTATTGACATTCTGCTCTTTTCTCCATTTTTTTTTTTCATAGGACAACACTATTGATTTTCTGGAATACGTTGCAGCCTTGAATCTGGTATTGCGGGGCAAGCTGGAGCACAAACTGAAATGGACTTTTAAAATGTACGATAAGGATGGGAGCGGCTGCATCGACAAAACAGAGCTGAAGGAGATTGTGGAGGTAATCACCCTCCTGCTTCCTTATCATTTATTTAATCACACTGACGCAGTCTGGGGATTTCACCCTAACTGTGTGCATTACAAGACCAAAAATAAGGCAGATGCTGAAGATCTGAATGTGATTTGCAGCAGGATTAATGCCACGACCCTGCTTGTGTAACAGATACCTTGACATTGACATTTCAAAGTGGGAGAGTAGCACAGGATGATTATCTGTTTGACCTCTATGATTGCATGGCCTGTTTACTGCAGCTGCTAAGCCACTCGTGAGGAGTGTCACGCACACTGTTACTCCTCTCAACCACCAAGAAAAGGCAACAGATTCAATACATATCATAAAACTTTTATTCGTATCTTGTAACTAGTACCCCTTAAACTGCAGCCTTGTTATTCAGGTATTACGACTAATACATAAATATGTATTGGTGTGAGGAATTGAAGTGTGGACCTACATACAGGGTTTAAATGAGTCTATATTTTTATATTTTTAAATGACATGTAGAGAGATAATTCTGCAGCCCTAGTATCTCTATTCCTGTTGGATTGATTCATTTTGTCAAATCTGGCCTGATTTTTTTAGTCAATCTACCGAATGAAGAAGGCATGTCATGGGGAGCTGGATGAAGAGTGTAACCTACTTACCCCAGACCAGGTGGTGGACCGGATATTTGAGCTGGTGGATGAGAACGGAGATGGTTAGCTCATTTTATCTACCATATCTGTAGCATACAGTCAATTCCCTGCTGAAAAAATCCCATAGAGACCATTAAGTGTTTCTTTATCATGTGTTTTGACTTTTTAATGGGTTGATATCACACTGTAAAGGATCCTAAGGATTTAACAGGTGACCAATGGCTGATTCTAAATGCATTTGATGGTTTCCTAATGAGTGGCCAAGCCAATTCCCATCAAAACAATTAATTCCAAAAAAAAGCTAAACAATTTGGTTTTAATCCTAATGACTACTAATGGCTCTTTTTCAGCAGGGTTCTCAGTGATGATAATTTTAATATTTTCTCCTGTAAGACAGCAGACTCGTTGACTCAAAACACACCTATAACAGCAGTAAATAGGCACTTACTTCAGCTCATTTTGAGTCAGCATGGACAATCTCAGTAGATAGTTATGACTTTCATAGTAAACTGAGCAGACCACAGAATTACTTTCACTTTCTGACCAGCTGTAAAGCTTCAAAGTCTCATGAAGTCCCAGTGCTGTTTAAAGAGCGATTGATGGTGAGCTTGTTTCCTGTGTCCACAGGGGAGCTGTCTCTGGATGAGTTCATTGATGGTGCGCGGCGTGACAAGTGGGTCATGAAGATGCTGCAGATGGATGTGAACCCAGGAGAGTGGATCAACGAGCATCGGCGAAGGAGCGCCAACTTCTGAAGCACGTCCAACAAACTCCCAGCTCTTCACCCAACATTTCACTCAGTCTGTCCATGTTTTACAATTGAAAAACACCATTAGTTCTTGGGATGAGGAAGCACAGAGGAAACCTCGGGCCTTTTCCTTGAGCGACAATCGACTTAGAGCGAGATACGCTGGGGAAATGACAAAGGAAATGAACTTTCACATCCCTTATTCCCTTTTCTCATCTGTACTGCTTCAACTGCACCATCCTCCCAACGTTTGTATGTGTTTCCTGCTTAATTCCACTTGTTCTGGTGAGACTTGTTCTTGAAACTTGCTACTCAGCTGAGATTCATTCACATTTTGAAGTCAGTATCGTTTAGATTTCAAGTCAAATTAGTAAGTTGGTGAGTTAGACATTGTTACTTGGAATCTTTACATGAATATGTATGTATGTTGTGGTAAAGTCAAAAATAAAACCTTTTTTCTGTATATATTTACTACCAGTAAGATTATTGATTGTACTAATAATAAGATGTATAAGAATGTGTGTCAACTGATGCGTAACAACTGATAAATAAACTTTCTGGGTACTCTAAGTGAAGTGTTTTTGGTAGTAAGATGGTCTAACTTGCCAATGAGATGTTAATTAGTCAATGGAAGATAATGAGTCAAGCAGCCATTAAAGTTGAAGATGTGGTGGAGAGGAAGTACTCACTGAAACCATTTCTAGACCCCTTTTTAGAGAGCTTGGTGAAATCTGTGCAAAAGGTTGAGACCACTCTTTTGTTTATTTAACAAGTTACTGATGTGTCCTCCCAACAAAAGGTTCCCAAAGGTGTCACTGACATTATGATCTCCTTCAAAGAGACAATAACATTAACACACAATTACCCAAACACGCCTCAGCTGCCTTGTAGATCTTTTTTCTCATGTATATCTAAAATGGCTAGAAGAAATATTTCTGAGGAGATTGGATACAAAATAAACCACTTGCACAAGGAATGGAAATGTTATTGGAAAATAAGTGAAAAAACAGAAGTTTCCAAAATTGGAGTTCAAAAAATGATTAAAACATATAAAAAACTGGTACTAACAACTGTGCAATGCCCAGTAGAGTGCCAAAACTCAAATAAACAGCAATTAAAGAAAATCAAGCTCCACTCTTTAGATCTGGAAAAAATCCACAGGTGTTTCTGTCAATCCTTCCTCTGTGAGTAGACAACTCAGCGCTATGGGTCTAAAAGGAAGTGTAGCTGTCAAGAAGCCCTTACTGAGAAAAGGAAATAGACAAAAAAAATCAATGGATTGTGAGAAGCAGAGAAAATTCAACCAACTTCTAAGACGGATCTTTGGAGGTCTGGAAAAATATGTAGATTGTTTAAAATAATTTTTATATTGCTTTTAGTTGTTTTGGCTTTTTTTTCCTGATGCTGAAAAACTGTCTGTTTTGATGGGAAATTAAGATTAAGTGACCCTTATTAGTCCCACAATGGGGAAATTTCACCTCCGCAATCTAACCCATCCGTGCAATGAAACACCACATACACACTAGTGAAGACACACACCAGGGGCCAGTGAGCACACTTGCCCGGAGCAGTGGGCAGTCCTATCAGCACCACTCGGGGAGCAGTTGGGGGTTAGGTGCCTTGCTCATAGGGCACCTCAGTCACACTGTCAGCTCAGGGGTTCAAACCGGCGACCTTCCAGTCACCACGCTAGTTCCCCAACCTCTAGCCCAAGACTGCCCCAGTAAATGGGGTCTCTAACTAACAATAGAAAATCTGAATTTGATTGTAAAGGTAAAGGTGGGTCATGCAATAAAAAAAATCAACTACTACTGTTAGATGTTCATCAAAGGTAAAACTACACAAAATGTCATCATTTAGTGATCAAAGTTCTATGGCATGTTTCTTTATTATACTAAATATAACTGCTGGACATGATTGGGTTAACTGATGTGTCTAATCAGGCATGTGTGAGCAGGAAGATCATTAAACTGTGCTGGACTCTTCATTACCTGAGTTGGTGCCCCTGCTTTAAAGACAGAGCATGTTTATGGGCACCTAACTAGAGTTCACAGGACCCTCTGCTGCTGTGGACACAATTCCTTCACAAGCAGTAATGTGCTTGGACACTTACGCAGCAGCAATGTAAATAATATATTGGTCAAAATGATTTCCCTTCATGGAGTTTGGAAGGTGGGTTATTCCAGGGGGTGCCAGCTGCCTACATGTGTGGTTGGAGAGGCAGGAGGAAGCATGTCAGCACAACACTGAAGAGGGAATTTCTCTGTGAACAGCATTAAGGCCAAATCTGTCAAGGAAATACTCTCTAAAAACAGATGATTCTTCAAGTGTTCTTTAGTAATGGGAATGGTTCTATTTAGTTCTATATGGAATCATTTCATGCTTAAAAGGTTCTTTACATGGTAAAATTGTTTATCAGATTGATGGAGAATGTGTTGCAGATGGTTCTATGTAGAACCCTTTTGAAAATGTTTGAGGGTTCTTGTATTGTTTCAATGTCAAGCTTGTAACAATTGAAGAACCTTTTGGAGCTATATAGCCATATAAGCACAGAGTTAGAGAAGAAAAACATCCCAAATGACCAAAAACCCCTTTTGCAACATAAATAAATGTAACGTCATTATGCGAGTAGTGAACTAAGATGCCTGTGAAAACAACAGAAAAGGACAGTAAAAACAGAAGTTAGGACACCACAGTGGTTGTCCTAAAGTTAGGACAGTATTTAGCAAATTTAGTCTACTTAGGGTGTTTCTGTAATACTGTTACAAGCAAGCAAAGTTTATTTATATAGCGGTTTTTACAACAGGTGTTGTCACAAAGCAGCTTTACAGGGAAATCAGCATTACAGAAAGAAATCCGGGTCCAAGCCCCCATGAGCGTCGCCAGAGGCCACAGTGGCAAGGAAAAACTCCCTAAGAGAAACAGGAAGAAACCTTGAGAGGAACCAAGACTCAGAAGGGGAACCCATCCTCCTCTAGTCGACACCAGATAGTAAACATTGTTACTATAAAGAATTATAGTACAAAAACGGGGAAAACAGGTGGAGCAAATTGATTAATTTGATCAGTTCATGCAGCATCAGCGGCAGCAGCAGCAGCATCAGTGGGGTCAGGTTGTGAGGGTGAGGTTTGCACGGCGAGC